>ML785864.1:385336-409199 GCA_009831015.1 Picea engelmannii
AACTCAACTCAACTAGTCAAACTGAAGTGTCAACTGAAAGAGAATATTCTCCAGGTGGAATATTCTCCCCTAAAATATAGGAGACTAGATAATGACTAATTATGACTAATAAACAAGGAATAAACTTAGGAAAATTAAATCCTAGGTGTGTGTGAAGTAACTCCAACAATATCTACAACACCCAGGGAAGTTAATAATGCACTGGTTAGGGCCTTATCATGTAGAGGCCATCACAAATGGAGGTGTTGTGCAACTGAAATATCTTGCAAGGAAGAATATCATAGGATTGGTGAATGGCAGTCGACTGAAGTTGTATCAAGACAGATGACCTAACAACCTAAGGTAAAAACAGAGAGAGAAGGTAAGATTGTACATATTGTTTATAGTAGATGTTCAAAGGAAAAGGCAAAAATCCATAAAAAGAGGAAATGTAACAAAAAGACAAAAAGATAGAAGAATATTAGAGGGTTTTTGATGTAATATATGTGTTAGCATTAATAGTGCACTGCAGAAAAACTAGTGTTGAAGACATTGTGCACTAGAACATAGCTGGCAGACACAAAACGTGGAGCGCACAGCAAAAATTGAAAAAGTGACAACTGTCAGTGCGAAACAGTTGTCAGTACACTGTCCCTCTATAAAGTCGAAAAAAAGGAGGAAAATGTGGTCATTTGTGTTTTTTTCTCTAAGGAGGAGAACGGAGAATTTAGCTTAATCACGAAAAAGTGAGAATTTTTTATAACCAGTGGATATTAGAGATTAGTAGTCAGTATTTTAGCAAGATGACGCCACCATGCATTGGAGCGTCGAGCAAGGTCGGGCAAAACACGAGAAGTAGTGCTTGGGTGACACAAGCATGGATGAAATACATTCCCATAGTCGTCGATGTGGATGAAATCCATACACCAGAATATGAGCCACATACCACACAAGTTGAGGAGGAACGAAACCCATCACAAGAGGTCGAGTTGCCGGAGGAGGATGCAGAGAGGACATAATCCGACGTGTCCAAGGGAGAAGAGCCACAACATGGAAAACATGCCACGAAATCAGTGCAGTAGGGCCTAGAGCCAGAAGAAGAGCATGAAACAGAACACTAGGATGTACTAGAGGACAGGATTTCATCCCCTCAAGGGAAGAAGAAGGTGTGAGCTTAGAGCAATGTGCAAGGAATATTGCACACACAAGAGGAATTAGCAATAGTAATGCCAAAAATCCCAGAGGGATTAAAGGAAAATGATGAGATGGTGGGAGGATTAGAAACCATGAAATACTCCAACCATGATGTGGATGGCATAGTCAAATTCCCAGATTTGGCATAGCATAACTATATGGAGAGTAGAGGAGAGGGCCCATCAGGCGTGCCACTATTGGATCCTGCGCAGTGGATCCTGGGGCTCTACAATATAGGGATTATGAATTTGTTGGATATACCGCACTTTGGGCATAGTAAACACATTAGTGTATGTGTGAAGCAACTCCTAGCAAGGGTGCATTGAGGAATTTTGTGGATGGATAGGCCACTACCTATCAATGTTTACTTGATCACAGCCATCACTGGGATACCCACGGATGGGGAGAATCCAGATCAATACTTAGAGGATAAAACCAAAGAAAAATCCATCTCCGACAAAATTAAGGCAAAGTATGGCACAGAGAGAGGAAATAGGGGAATTAGGATCAGTGACATAAATAATCATGTGACAAGATTTTCTACAAGACTACGAGGGTGAAAGTTAATGCGCAACTGCAGAAAGGAGGAAGTACTAGCAGGAGTGGTAGCAGTTGCAGCGCAGTGTGAGAAGGGGAGCTCGATGATTTGGGCCCCTTATCTGCTTAATTATTTCTTGGAGGATTGCAAGGACACACAGGATTGGAGCTCTAAGTTCCACTACTTATGGTTATTGATCCTCATTGCACTTGTAGGATGGAAAGAACCAATGTACAGTATGTTCCTGCAAAGAATAGGAAAGTGTGGTACAACCCGCTACACGTCTCTTAGAAGCACAACAGACCCAAAGGTGAAGAAAATAAACAACGATGTATTCACTCTCTACTTGTCAAAGATCCAAAACCATTTAGCTGACACATGGAGGATTTCCTCAAATACTATCCAGGAGTTTGGACAGATAGCAAATTTTCAAGCATCACGCCATAGCATGTGGGTACAGGCAAAGAGGGACCCAACCAAGGAGTGGCTATAGTTGATTTAATGTGTGAAGACACAGGACATAAATATGGAGGTCTAGGAGTGGCCCGAGGAATGGAAAGTGGTCATCATCCCAAGGACAGTTTCAGGAGGACAGACTCAGATGCAAGACTGAACAGTCATTGCGCAACAAACAAGCACAAATGGTGCAAGTAAAAAGAATAATTTCGCACAAGGCCAAGTGGGGGGAAGCATCCCAATACAAAATAAAATCATGACATAGAAGAAATCACATCGTGGTTCTACAAGGGATCCACCGCGCATAGATAAGACATGAAGAGGAACAACAGAACATGTGTGCGTAGGAGAAGAAAGGGAGGAGACACAAGAAATACCCATGGAGGAAAAAAATAGGAAAGATAAAGGAATGGATACACAGATTGCAAAGGCATCTGAGCTATCAGATTCCCAAAGGAATAGGACAGAGGAGCAAGCAAGTGGCTCTAGGAAGAAGGCGAAGGCCCACAATAAACCACTAGAAACATCACTGATAGCAGATGATATGAAACTAATAGCCACAATAGTCGAAGACCAACTATCAGAGGTATGGTAGAATGTAGAGAACCATAGGACTTCGATTCTGGAGAAAATACAGGAAGTGAAAATTGTGTTGGAGCAGTTGAGGATCAGGGCAGAGCAGTCATCAAAAGACAAACCAGAAAAAACTAAGGAAGGAGTGCATGTTGGAGAAACGATGCAAATTATAGTGCATGGGAGCGCCAATTTTATCATAACCCCTGATATGTTGTTCATCTATGAGGAGGCACCGCAGAGGCCCCTGAAGTAAATTGAGACATTGGACTTGGCGTTTCCCAAGATCTCGATGAAGGCATTGTATAAACTACAGATTAGCGTCATGCAGGAAATTCATTCCAGGGCAAGGTCTGATGCGACGAACTTACAAATAGCGCAGGAGGAAAACATCACACTGAAGGAAGTAATCAGCCAAGAAGGGAAGGAGAAGAAGATAGCACAGTAAAAATTAGAGGAGATGGAGAAGTACATTGGCACAGTATTTCGAACCATCCCTGAAAACGCAGAGTCGGAGGGAGTATATTCTTAAGAGAAGATGAGGAAAATAGCACAGGACTTGGAGCATTACAAGGACCAGATAAAAGAGTTGGAGGAGCATGCAGTACCCATTACTCCTCCATAATTCAAAGTTCAATGAGAACAAGATGCCACAAAACTTGCAGAAAAGTAACACAGGCTATCTAAAGGATAACATAGATGTTGGAGAAGAGCACCCAACTGTGGACATAGATCTTAGAAGATGGGAGCTTGCAAGACCTGCAAGGAAGGGAAGACAAACTGCATGGAGTAATGGAAGATGTAAAATAGCAACAGAAGACAATGTCACTACCCAATAAAATCAATACTATGACAGAAATGAATAGCCTACAAGTAGAGGAGAAAGCAGTGCAGGCGCAGAAAATTGCAACATAGGCTCAGTTGGAGCCCCTCCAAGAAAAGGCGGAGCATTTGTTCATGGAGATCGATGCAGTGAAACTGCACATAGAACATATAGGCTTGGAGGGGGGGGAAATATTGAGACCTCCATTCACCACGTAGGTGGTGGAAGCCATTACGGAGAAGAGCAACCAAGCTAAGGAAAAATGTCAGCATATAGAAGAGATGTATGAAGCACTGGCACATGCAATAAAAGTTGCAGGAGTCCATGAGTGACTCCGGATGAGTCATGATGTCACTGTTGGAGGCATGTTGGCACAAGCCAATTTTGGGGATAATCAAGGAAATTTTGAAGGAATCGAAGCAGCACTGGAAAATAGGGATTGTGCTGGAATTAGAAGAAAAGAAACACCGGAAAAGGAGGAAAAGTAGCGCCGAGAAAAGCAGTTACAATGTGGAAAAAATGTTGTGGTTCAATTGGAAAGTGGACAAGTGTCGACTGGGAGAAACGGTTGGATCGAGGACCATTTGATATTAAGTCAAGGAGAAAGTGGACAAACCTAATCCACTTAGGGTTAGGGTTTTTGTAAGGGATTTGTCCCATTTTTGTATAAGTAGAATGTTTTAGGATGAGGAGAGGGTTTTTCGTTTTGTGGTGGGTAATATTGAGGTTGTAGTATATCCTTGAGTTGAGTAAGGGGTCTTGTGGAGAGACTTTTTCAATCTATGGATATATAATGTAATGGTGGAAGGATTGTACAGTGCGCAACACTAGATTTTGTAAGAATATGAATAAAGAGCCCAAGCGACAAATCTTTGTGGGCGTAGCCCCAGGGGGGTGAACCATGGTATATCTGTGTTTTGTGTGAATGTATGCAGTGTTTCTGATTGTATTTGTTTTAGTAAGTTTATGATGAACATGTTAATGATAAAGGAAAGAACATTGTGCACTAAGAATAAACTAATGGAATATGCATAATAGAATTAAGTAAATGAATGTCATAGCTTGTGTTTAGATATGAATCTTATGGTACAGTAGATGAATATTTATCATGGAATACATGCGGTTATAATGGTTAATGAATTATGTTGCTCATATACTGTGTTACTGGTAATATTTAGAGTTAGCATAATATATGGGTATTCGAGGGTTAGCAGTTGAATGGATCTATTGCCTCTGAGAGAGAAACACATCCCATCCCATGGTTGCATACATCTGATTCCTATGGCCACCGATAGAAGTCATCTTGGGTGAGACTGTGTAGTGCACTCTGTGCATTGTTTTTCCTTATGGTATCCAGAAGGGACGATGGTTGAAGGATTGTTGGTAATCCTGTAGTTAGAACCTAGTTCATCCCATAAGTAAACCAACAAATAGATAAAATAAATCCAATTGAATTTAACTTGTAAATAGGATAAAAGATCTCACCAAAGTCAACTCGCTCTACCTGGGAATAACATTTTTCTACTAACCGAGATTTGTATTTCTCCACTTTACCTTCTGCATTCAAATTTTTCTTAAACACCCATTTGTTGCTAATGGGATTTCTTCCAATCGGAAACTCCACTAGATCCCAAGCCTCATTCTTGTCCAAGGATGTCATTTCTTCTACCATCGACTTTTTTCCATAGTTTTCCATCCTCTGAATCCACTACCTCCTTAACAATTCTAGGATCATCATCAGAAATAGACAAAGAAAAATTTGAACATAAATTGGGTGGAGTATACCTTTCATGTTCCCTTCTTTCCCAAATTGTTGTCCTCAATATGGGAGTATGAGGATCTTATTCTTCTTATTCCTGTTCTTTTGTAAAGTCCGGTTCATCATCCTTCAACTCAAACTCTATTTTCTTTAGTTCTTCCTTCCTTTGTAGGACTTCCTATTTGACAACATCTTTGATTTCTATAAATACCACATCTTTGTTATACACTACCTTCTTAGTTTCTGGGTTTTATAACCTTTCAGACCATCTTTGTACCCAATAAAGATACACTTTTCATCCTTTTAATCTAGCTTACCCTTGTTTTCCTTTGGAACATGAACATAGGCATCACATCCAAATACCCTGAGATGTATCAGAGAGGGTTTCTACCAATCCATACCTAGTGTGGACTAGTCTTGTCATCTAGTGTTGATGAGNGGTTATAATGGTTAATGAATTATGTTGCTCATATACTGTGTTACTGGTAATATTTAGAGTTAGCATAATATATGGGTATTCGAGGGTTAGCAGTTGAATGGATCTATTGCCTCTGAGAGAGAAACACATCCCATCCCATGGTTGCATACATCTGATTCCTATGGCCACCGATAGAAGTCATCTTGGGTGAGACTGTGTAGTGCACTCTGTGCATTGTTTTTCCTTATGGTATCCAGAAGGGACGATGGTTGAAGGATTGTTGGTAATCCTGTAGTTAGAACCTAGTTCATCCCATAAGTAAACCAACAAATAGATAAAATAAATCCAATTGAATTTAACTTGTAAATAGGATAAAAGATCTCACCAAAGTCAACTCGCTCTACCTGGGAATAACATTTTTCTACTAACCGAGATTTGTATTTCTCCACTTTACCTTCTGCATTCAAATTTTTCTTAAACACCCATTTGTTGCTAATGGGATTTCTTCCAATCGGAAACTCCACTAGATCCCAAGCCTCATTCTTGTCCAAGGATGTCATTTCTTCTACCATCGACTTTTTTCCATAGTTTTCCATCCTCTGAATCCACTACCTCCTTAACAATTCTAGGATCATCATCAGAAATAGACAAAGAAAAATTTGAACATAAATTGGGTGGAGTATACCTTTCATGTTCCCTTCTTTCCCAAATTGTTGTCCTCAATATGGGAGTATGAGGATCTTATTCTTCTTATTCCTGTTCTTTTGTAAAGTCCGGTTCATCATCCTTCAACTCAAACTCTATTTTCTTTAGTTCTTCCTTCCTTTGTAGGACTTCCTATTTGACAACATCTTTGATTTCTATAAATACCACATCTTTGTTATACACTACCTTCTTAGTTTCTGGGTTTTATAACCTTTCAGACCATCTTTGTACCCAATAAAGATACACTTTTCATCCTTTTAATCTAGCTTACCCTTGTTTTCCTTTGGAACATGAACATAGGCATCACATCCAAATACCCTGAGATGTATCAGAGAGGGTTTCTACCAATCCATACCTAGTGTGGACTAGTCTTGTCATCTAGTGTTGATGAGGGTGAACAATTGACTAGGTAACATGCAGTACCCACTGCCTCTGCCTAGAATTCATGTCCTAACCCAACACCATTAAGCATGTGCCTTGATTTTTCCATCAACATCATGTTCATCCTTTCTGCAACTCCATTTTGTTGAGGTGTATATGGAGTAGTATTTTTCCTTTCTATACCACACTTCTTGCAAAAAAATTTGAATTCATTTCCACAGAACTATCCACCATTATCCTTCCTCAGAACCTTAATTATTTTTTTTGTTTGATTTTCCACAAGAGCCTTAAACTCTTTAAACCTGTCAAAGAATTCATATTTCTTCCTAAGGAAATATATCCATGTATTTCTTGAGAATTCATCTATAAAAGAGACATAGTACACATAATTTCCTAGTGATGGAACCGACACAGGTCCAAACACAACACTCTACACCAACAATAAAACTTCCTATGCCCTCAATGCACCAGATGGGAATCTTACCTGATTCTACTTCCCATATATGCAATGTTCATAGAAATCAAAATCTAGAGAGTAGTTAGACATACCTTCAACCATACCTTTACTATGTATTAGTCAAAATCCCTTCTCTCTAATATGCCCCAATCTTTGATGCAACAACATAACCTTTTCTCCAGAGACTGTCGGAGTTTTTTCTTCTTCATCTCCAATCTCGGGATCAATGGAGCTATTGCACTCATCACTAATAATGTTTCCTTGTAGCTTATACAAAGTTCCACACTGAACTCCCTTCAGTAACACCATTTCTCCTCAAACCATCTTGCATGTTTCTTTCTCAAACACTGTGTATACCCCTGCATCGTCTATTTTTCTTACAAAAATCAAATTTATATCTAATCCCGAGATGTGCAGAACACTAGGGAGTGTTCTAATCCTTCCATCCATGAGCTTCAACTTGAATTTTCCTCGTCCTATGATTTTGGTTGTTGATTCATCACCTAGGAAAACATCACCTCCATCATACCTTTCATATTCACAAAACTAATCCCTGTGAGAATTCATATGAAAGTATGCACTTGAATCAACCAACCATGTCTAATGATTTTCATGTGTGATTGAAGAAGCCAAGTACACATCCCATCCTTCTTCATTGGAGGTTTTTTATTTTGTATAAGGAGCATCATCAGATCCCTTTCCTCTCTCAACACTTTTGGATCTACATTGCTTCTTGTAGTGCCCTTCTTTTCCACATCTCCATCATACCTTTACAAATTACTTTCCAGGATATTTATATCTCCCACTTGAGGACTTAGATCTATTTCTTTCTTAGGAGTGTCCTCTTACAAATAATTATACTGTGATTTGTCCTTCCACATTCTTCCACCTTATCTCCTCTGACGATAATGATGAGACCACATCATCGAAACTTAAAGTAGTTGTATTACTACATGTGTCCAAAACAAGACTATCTCACGAGTCTAGTAAAGAGCACAATAAATTGCTACATTTGTCTTCATCGGAAATATTAATATCAATGGATAATAACTAACTTACCACTGTATTGAAGGCATTCATATGCTCTATCACTGAGTCTCCATATTTCATCCTTAGGTTATACAGCTTCTTCGGCATGAAAAATATGTTTACCAAGGACTTTGACTAATACAAATCCCCTAACTTATCCCATAATGCCTTGATTGTAGCTTCCCCTAAGACATTCAGTAATATTGAATCTAAGAGACACAACCAAATTTTTCTCTTCGCCTTCCAATCCAACTTTTCCTAGTCTTCTATTGAAATTATTGTAGGTGCAGTTCCTGGATCCACAATGATCCACCGATCTTTTTCCACCAACATATCTTCCATGTTGAGCTTCTATAGCTCAAAATTTTGTCCATTAAATTTATCAATCTCTAGTTTTGAACTGCTCGCCATTTATTTTCACTTGAAGAATCGATACCATAGATCTCCCATTGTAACAAGATTTACCACAAAACCGAGCCAAAACCCCTGGCCACAAAGGTGTCCCATTGAAGCCAATAATTGTTATAATACCGAATGCATATTTTAACCTTGTACTATAAATTACTGCAAATCTTAATAAAAATAGAAAATATACAATGGCACACATACACACACATTACATGGATGTTTTACCCTTGAAACCTAAATCAGAAAAAATAGCAACTTGTTTAGGGTTCCACCTCTAATCTTCTATTCATTATGTCTTCATTTTTTACAATACAATACATATATATAACCTTGTGGCATATAAAACCCTTAATCCATTGACCCAGATTATTCAACAACCCTAATTCCTAAAATGGAATTAGAATACCATCAGCTAAAACCATGTGTTGAAAAACCACTAAAACCAGATGCAAAAAACGCCAAAAACAAAATTCGGGGGCACTGCCCCCACCCCCTTGCAACACCCCTCGCACTCTCTGCGCAACGCAAACACTAGTTGTAGTCGTGAAAATAATATAACACATACCCAATAGCTACATCCTAAGACTCTTAAAAGTTCATCAAGAACTATGAAAATATTATTTCTCCCCTCATTACCTTTCTTAAAAAAATTCTTTCAATTGGTCTAAAGTCATAGATAAGACCTTCCATGATTTGAAGAATGTTATGTGTACAACCCTAGTACCTGCTCTACCATATTTCACTATGAATTTTTTTTTTTAATGCGATGCCTCAAGTAAATTCATCGAAGTAATCCTCATGCAAGAGGGAAGATCCCTAACTATTAGTAGAAAAAAACTATGTGAAAGGCACTTGGGAAAACCCACCTATGAGAAATAAATGATGGCTATCTTGCATGTTGTGGATATATAGCGTCCCTACCTACCAAGGCAATGTTTCTAGATTAAAATTGATCATTGTGGCCTGAAACACTTCTTGGAGCAAAGGAGTTCATCCCCATAACAATAGAAATGGGTCATCAAAATGTTGTGTTGTGATTATGAGATCATATATAAGAAGGGAAAGGAGAATGTGGTAGTAGATTCTCTCTCTCAAAAGTATGAAGAGGAAGGGCCCCTCTTTCCACTCTCCTTCATTATAGCAGATTGGTTGAATGAGGTCCACAAGGAATGGTTGATAGATACCAATATTTCCCACCTGATCCAACATCTTCAAATGGCACCCTGTGCATATCAAGGCTACACTTGGCATAATGATGAGCTCGCTATAAAGGGAATCTACATTTGAGGAAATGATACACCTTTAAATAAATATTGTTATTTTAACTCCACATATCTCCAACAACAAGTCATTCCAGCTTCCATAAAACATATGAATGGATCAAACATTGATTTATTGGGGAAGGAATGGAGAAGTACATCCACATTGTTATGGAAGAATACAACCTTTTCCAAAGACACGAGGAAGAAATAATGGAAACTCGAGGTGAACTACAACCTTTACCTATTATGCTAGTTGTATGAACTAATATATCTATGGAATTCATTGTGGGCTTACACAAATATAGCAATAAATTAGTCATCATGATTGTGGTTGATCACATTTCCAAATATGATCATTTTTGTGCTCTCCAACACCCCTTTAAAGCTTCTATGGTCGCTCAAGTATTCATGAATAATATCTTTAAATTCCATCGTATGTCATAATCTATTGTAACAAACCATGACCCCACTTTCACTAGCAATTTTTGGAAAGAACTATTTCAACTCTAGGGAACCCAATTTCATCTTAGTGTCTCCTATCACCCCCAGACTAACGGTCAAACATAAGTTGTCAACAAGTTTTTGGAAGAATATTTGAGGTCCTTTACTTCATAATTCTAGTCCTAATGGGTTTAGTAGTTACCCCAGCAAAATGGAGGTACAATATAACTTATCATGGGGCCACTCGAACGACCCCCTCTGAGGTTGTCTATGGCCAAAATCCCCCATATGTACTATCCTACTTACCAAGACTCTCTAAGGTATAAGNAATGGGTTTAGTAGTTACCCCAGCAAAATGGAGGTACAATATAACTTATCATGGGGCCACTCGAACGACCCCCTCTGAGGTTGTCTATGGCCAAAATCCCCCATATGTACTATCCTACTTACCAAGACTCTCTAAGGTATAAGAGGTCACCAATACCCTCATAGCTCGACCCAACATTGTCTGCACTATCAAAGATAATATGGTGATGGATCAGAATTGGATGAAGAAACAAGTTGATTAGCATCACTTTGAATGCCATTTTGAAGAAAGGGATCAAGTGTTCCTTCATTTGCAGCCTTATAAGAAGAGTCCCCTCAAAGATAATTGCCACTAGAAGTTTTCTCCAAAGTTTTATGTCCCCTATAAGGTCATCAAGCATATTGGGCTAATGGATTACAAATTATAACTTTCGAGCCACTCTAAATCCATCCAATCTTTCATGTTTCTTGCTTAAATAAATTCATTGGATCTCATTTCCATGTTCAAATTAACCTTCCCGAATTGGATGAAGATGGTTCCATTTGGTTGCATCTTGAGAATTTCCTTGAAAAACAAGAGCATTGTCTCCACCAACACACTATCCATGAGGTACTAATACAATGTAAGGATACACATCCCAATCATGTAGTATACCTAGGGAGGTAATATGGGATACCTAGGGAGGTACCCTATGGAAATGTGATTATGTATTATTAGTGGAGGAACCTTATAGAAGTGGAACCTTCTAATAATTCCTCTTACATTTATTTTGTTCACACTAATATATCTAACTACCATAGTGGGCCTTATTTAATACTATAGTGGACCTAGTCCACCTTACATTGAATGGACTCCACTAATAATACATAAGAACATTCACATAACCACATTCCCATTGGGTACCTTCCTAGGTACCAAATATTACTCCCTGGGTATACTACAAAGGATGCCACATGTGAACCAACAAAGATTCTTCAACAATTCCCCTATCTCCAGCCTTGAGGACAATACTTCTTTTTAAGGGGGAGGGAATGTTAGGGTCCTAATCTCCCTAACCCCCTAAGTAGATTGATAGGTTTCTATGTTTTTATATGTATGGAGGTCATATTTATTAAATAAGGCCCATGTGGTAGTGTGAAAGCAATAAATGTAAGAAGTCTTAATAGAAGGTTTTTCCTACTAGAAAGTTCCTACTCTAGAATGTTGCTAGGAGGTAAATAATACTATATAAATAAGTATAAGCAACATAATGAAATATCTTGTGAAGTTATTTTTTGTAATTGGATCCCTACTCAATTAGAGGTTGCCCCCTTGAAGAGGCAAGTGAACATTTCTTCTAGTAATAAAGGTATAACATTTTGGTACTATATTGGTTCTTTATTTGGCTATTGTGATTCCAATATATCTTTTCTATAGTAAATCTAGGTAAAATTTGTTATTTATATTATGTGTCTTTCAATTTGCTAATAAATAACACCACAAATTGAGACATTTCATTGGGGAGAATCCCATCTAACTGCACAAGGTCATTCATCCCTTTCAACACTCATATAATCGTCTCCTATGGGCATTCTCTTTTTCTCAATGTTCCCTAAGGGATTCTTGTTCCCCTTTATCTTTACTCTCATCATTCAAATATGGTGTGAAATCCCTTCTTTGAGGCACTTCTATAGCATCCAATGTTGTTTACATCGAACTTAACAATCCTATAATTCTATCACCATTTCTTGGTGTTCTTAGCCTACCTCTACCTCTTCCAACTCAAACTTCTCCTCTGTGTCCCATGTAATGATTTCACTATGCAATCTCTCTTCTATGTTATTTCCTCTTGCAAACTCCTCTTGAAAAACTCTCTTATACAACCTCACATAGTTCTATGGAGTGTCTCCTCTACTAAAGTTATTACCTCATGCAAGCTTAACTTGTTATGATACTACCTAATGCAATGATAGGTTTTAGGTGATCAAAGTGCATATTAATTAAATAGAAGCAAATTAAAACATCCACATAACATAAACTACAACAATATGGAACAAGAATGCAACTTATATTCGTATTCAATGGGTAGTGATTACAAGTATTATAGTCATTACATGCATATATTCAATCCATCGATCTTATTCTTAGGCCCAAGGCCTCAACTCTCTATATTCTAAATTAAAATTCTCCAAGAATCAAAATCATGTTCTTGACCTTGCATTCTTCCTTTTACAAAGAATTATTGAATACATTCATTAAACTATCACAACTAAAAAGGAGACTACTTCAATTTCCTTGACAATTGAATCATTACCATGTTTGATCCTTGTACAAATTTGTGACATAAAACCTTGTTGATATGCCATAAGAATCCTTGATATCCTTTTGATCTAACAACTTTTGAGAAATTGGGATCAAATTTCTCTTAGAATTCCCCAAAACTTTGATATATATTTTTTCGTTGATCTAGATATTAGTCAAGCAATGTCAATCAATCTAGCCCCTTTCGACTTTGCACCCCATCTCACAACCTTAATAGTGTAGGAGAAAATGGATTGTTGATCAAATGACGATTTATCAATTAATTGTATCCGATGGATGTGACCTATTTTCCCTGAATCCTTGTTAAATCCAATGCATTAAGTTTTGGCACAACCTTTCTTCCACTACATTCCTTAATGCACAACCTTCATCAACTAAGCTCATGATCCTACATCCTAACCTAACATTAAATAAAAACCGAAAAGAAAAATGTTTTTCTATTATGCATATTTTTTATATATCATAAATACTTTTACATCAATATATCACTTTCATCGAAACAAAATAATAAAGTTATGAACTCCCACTCAAAATAATAGAATTATAAACTCCCACTCAAAATAATAAAGTTATGAACCCTCACTCATGTGAAGATGATAAAAAACTCTCCACAAATGGAGAACTTTGTAAATGCTTGAAGAGGAAATCATTAAACTCAACACCCTTTTAATATTATACCTCCTTCCAAAATTTGTGAGACCTCTGTAAATGCTTGAAGAGGAAATCATTAAACTCAACACCCTTTTAATATTATACCTCCTTCCAAAATTGTAAGTCCAATATATCATCTTCATTCTCCTTCCTTCATGTTTCCATTACCCTCTACTTGAACTATAAAGGATGGAACATCTCAAGGGAAAGCCCAGTATTTTATCCCTCTTTAAAGTAATCACCAAAAAGACAAAAATATGATATAAATAATAATAATGGTGTACTTAAAGAAAGATAATAAAAGATAAAAAAATATGATATAAATAATAATAATGGTGTAATTAAAGAAAGATAATCCGTTATTGTACATGTAGATAATAATTTCTAATACACTTGGAAGGATTAAGAATATAATATAAATAGTAATACTATTGTGGTTAAGATTTTTTTTATAATTTTATAAAAATAAAAATATAATATATATAATAATGGTAAAGAAAAATAATTGTTTATTGTATGTGTGGATATTAATGTTTTTATTAAACTTTAATCTAATCATTTTATAATTTAAATAAGATATATTATTATTAAAACACATCTCATGCAAATATATAAATGATATTTTTTTTTCTTATGCCTTCTCAATTGGATTGGGCGAAGCTACAAATAATTTCAGTGAACTTATGGTCCTTTATCTCTTGCTACTCTTGGTTACTACAAATAATTTCAGTGAACTTATGGTCCTTTATCTCTGGCTACTCTTGGTTATTGAGAAAAACATTAACCATTTGAAAATTGATGGAGATTTGATGTTTGTGATACAAGTCATGAAAGGCACACACTTTATAAGGTCATACACATTGGTTCCATTATTAGAGGAAATTAAAAGGTGCTAAGTAGAATTCACTCATATTTCATTTACACATATCTACAAGAATCTTAACCAAAAAGTGGATCAGCTTTCAAATTTTGGATTGGACCTAAACAAATGAAACTGAAAAATCAAGGAAGATGACTCGAGTGGCTCCAAGAAATATTTTCACAACACTTGGATCGCTCTTCAACTAATCTACTTCTCTCCTCATTGATGTTTTGAAGATTAAATGTATTAAGTGCAAATATGAAAGATTACCCATAGTTTTGTTTTTAAACTAGATATGCCTAGTCTTTTAATGTATATTTTATGATATAGTCACCTTCCAGACTCTATGTGGATCCAAGGGATCCAAATTTTGTAAAAGTGAATAGTACCTTCTCTGAGCAGTTGCCCGCTTCTAATCAGACACAGAACATGAATGCCTTTAACTTATACAAATGTAATTTTATTACTACATCAATAAAATTATTCATATAAATGATATTTTTTAATGAGTGTACTTTTTCATTTAAAAAATATATAAATTTAACTCCACTTTAAATGTCACACCCGCTAATATGAATAAAAGCACTTGGAAAATTTACCAAGTGATCATAAATAATCATTATTACTTTTGTATACACAAATCTAACTTGAGCATCTTATATCATTTTTTTTCAGTAAAAATTCCACATTATATTGATAATAATATAATATTTTTACAATATCAGAAACATCACTAACAAAGATGTCCCGTATATGGACAATCCAATACATAGAAAGGTAGCCATATAATCGAGAACAAAGACCAAAAAACTGACTAGTACCATCATCTTCAGCATAACGGTAAAAAAACTACGATCAGGGCTAGGATCCTCTATCCAAGAGGAAAACAAAATAATACTATGTCTTGCCCCAAAAAAGAACAATGACAAAGAAAGACCCCGAGAAAATCAATACATATTTATGAAAAGGGTAGGGCCCTCATGGCCATCAACCCATTGACTATAGGCAATTCTCCCTTGGCTACTGAAAAGAGCCTTTTTTGAAAGGCAATCAGCTTCTTTATTTTCTTCCCTATAAATGTGCGCAAAGGAGATAGACCTAAAAAGCGGGATGAGTTCATCTATTCTATCCTTCCAGCCATCAAGATTTGCCACCAATAGCGCTCCTTTTCGATTAATCTAATCGATGACTATCTTGGAATCCCCCAAAACATGTAAATCATAAATTGTGAGTCTAGCGGCAAGAGTTATTGTAGCCCAAGCTCCCATAAGCTCAGCTCTGGAATTTGTTCCTTTTCAACAGTTTAGGATCCATGTATATTCTCTATGGTCATCAAGCTTTATGACACCACCAACGCCACTAAGAAGACCATTATGTTGAGCAGCCCCATCAAACCAAGCAAGATATTTATCTACAGGAAGAGTTGTAGGACTAAACCTTTGAATACGAACTTTATGAAATTTCTTTATAACGTCCAAAGCTCCTTGGGCAAGATAAACAATTATCTGCAGTGAAGGCGACCTTTCCTCAAAGATGGATGTATTCCTGTCTATCCAAATGTACCATCATATATAGGTCGGAAGAGCATGTATATCAGAATTCTAAGATGCCCAGTTTTGGAAGCATTCATTCATCATTAAGCCGTTCCAACCAATAGAAAGATTTAAAGCCTTTTTAACTTCCTCCCAAACTGATATAGTAAAGGAGCAGTTTACAAATATATGTTTTGTCGATTCTCTTTTATTTTTGGATAGAATACATATACCTAGCCCCTTCCATCCTCTCTTCTGCAAATTTTTCTAGGATAATATCTTGTTTTCAGCTAAAAGTCAAACAGAAATCTTTATCTTCAAAGGGCAGTCCCACTTCCAAAATTTTCTCCTCCAGCCACCTAGTTTGAATCTCCACAGTTTATTGGACAAGGCTTCATAAACATTCTTAACAGAAATATGGCCAGACATATCAACCCCTGTCCAAATCAACCCATCCTGTCTATCCACTAAAGAAATACCAGAGTCGGTCAAGCTCTGCCTGTAGTTATCCCATTCCACCACAAGATTATCTTCCAACCCCAACTCAACACTGCTAATCCAGCTTGAACTAACCACACACCCCGTCATCCTCTGGCTTGCTTGATATAATAGATGTATGTCCTTTTGATTTATTCACAATATATTATAAGAATGTAATAAATAAACATTTATTGATATTCACAATTTTAATGAAATATAAAGCTATCTTAAAAAATAATTTATTAAATTATATAGTTTTTTTAAATAAAATTACATAATTATCACTTCACCTGATGCTATTATTGTTGTTATTGGTAGTGGTGGTGGTGTACTGTGAAAATAAAAAATATCTATAAAACTATAAAAAATGCATCAAAGAAAAAGCATTTGAAAATGCAAACACACACACACACACATATAGCTAAGTTTAAAATTAGAAACTCCAAAAAGTAAGAACCTCAATTTGTTTTTGAATGGGAAGTAAGTAAAAGCTCAAGACGAAGAGATTTGCATTGAATTAATTGAGTCATTTTGCTTTGCCACATTTCTCCTGTCATTTGAGGTTAGAAAGAAAACTTTGGTATGGTCATGTAGTTGAGAGATTTACCAAGGGATTTGTATTGTCTAATGCACCTACTAACAGTTTTAGTAAGTAGGTAATGGGGTTTCTTCCTACTCAAATCTTGGTTAAAAGTGGGAAGTAATCAACCTGATATGGGTCATTCGAGAATATTTGTCTTGAGCAAGGCATCAATGCAAGTCAATTATCTTCTGAAAGAAGAGGGATAGCCATCATTGATCCTCGTGTGCCATAAAGCATTGGAGTGAGTCATTAGAGTCCCTCAAAAGGTAGAAGAACCACCCTAAAATGACATAATATGGTGAGTATATGTAGACAAAGTGGGCCTTGATCTCCAACTCTAGGGAATATGTTCAACATGTAAATGTAATATGCTCTTGAGGAATATGTTGGTCTACCTCAATGCAAATCTGATGGGAGTAAACTCTACTATGTGCAAAGGAAACCGATGTGAAATCAATATACGATTTGAAGATCTTATCTCGAATGCCCTTGTTTATCTCACTTTTGGAGAGGCTTGGTGCGCCAATCTATAAGTTGTGTGGAAGCAACTTGTTAATATTAGGATTGTTTGGATGAAGCAATGAGTTGGAAGAAATGGCATATCAACCGAAGTGGATTCCATTATTTGTTTAATATTGCATAGAAGACCTATGTGCAAGATATGGGTACCTAATATGACCCATCTAGGGGGGCATCCATCCCCCTAAGCTTGTGAATCATCATCACAACTTGGAATACTATAAAGGAAATGAGAGGGACAGTGCTCAACTTTGTAAAAATGATGGCCTAAAGAATCTATATCTTTGCATGGATATATTTAGAGAGCATCAAACAAGATCTTTTTATATTTGGCTCTGATATATACCCCAAAGCTAAGGTCCCCAAATTTTAGATCTAGAAAAAAAGTGTAACCAATGAATTAAAAATGAAACTTTACAAGGGTCACAGGTGTTAGGGGGGATCCTCTGTGATCCCGAAGGAAATTGAGAAAATGACTTTCCTGGGAGTTGGGAGTAGCCTCTAATAATGAAGTAGAAAGACATGGCAATGTAACAAGGGCTACATTGAGCAACGATAAATGGAACTAAGAAAATCCCAATAGTTGGAGATTCAACCAACATTATTCACTGCCTCAATGCTCATTTTATCTCTAGGAATGGTAGTTTGAAAAGAACAATCCTTTGAATATTAGATGTGGTGTTGCATTTTAAGTCCATTTCCTTCTATCCAATGGTACAGTCTCTTAACACCATGACTGATAACTTGGAAAACATCAAAGTGGATTCGGAAGAGGGGAGGTTATGCATAAATGGTGGGGCATCTATCCTTGTGTCCCTTCCATGAATTCACTATAAATTAAGTTTATCATGGTAGAAACTGACTTGTGGAAACAAATGCATCGAGCTAAGGATAGGAATTTAAATCTCCCCTCCATATCCTCCTCTTTGTATTATATTTTGACAACTAGTGTGGGAGGGTCTAACTATTATGGCTTAGTTATGGTATAGTCCCACTGATCCAGCATTGGTGGATATTGTTCCAACATGGGTTTGTGGTAGGATTATGTGCTTGCTCTGAAAGTGGTGAAAAGAGCCTCAACCTACTAGTTTTTCTTGTAGTTAGGGGAAATGTAGGAAAAGGGGTTGTGTAATGTGTGCATTAGTCGAGGTTCACAACCATATGAATATATTTGAGAAGGGAGGGATGTGACTAGAGAAACTATGAATTGGAATGATTGGCATTCAACATGGGATAACACATTGCAAATCGATTCCCAAGAGTGAGCAAGGCACACAATCAAGATAGGGGTTCAACTTTGTGCTCTGAGAGTAATGGAGAAAAACTTGAAGAATCAAATGCAAGCCTAGGAAGAAAAATATATAGCAATGAAAAAATAGTTAGGGGCAGTGGTAGTTGGGGTTGAGAACAATAAGTAGACATTGTGTGTTGCTTTGCATGACAATCAATCTTAGGCTCAAGCTCTAGTAGAACGAACTACTATGCTTTATGAAGTTAAACAAGAAGGCAAGTTGGTAACAATAGCAATAGGACATCACCAAACAGTACACCCATATTTGTAAAGAGATCAACCAAACTCAACTGAAGATTCTTAGGTTCTTGAAAGGGCTCTTTCTGGATCGACATTTTAAAATTTTATGAACTATAACATGTTTTGCAAATTTTAACTAGTTTTGGGACATTTTGTAAGACAATAAATTTACCATACTAAAATTTATAGTAGTTTGTTAGTTTGTGTAGAGGTAGTTTTGATTTCAAACTTGGATTTCANTTAAAATTTTATGAACTATAACATGTTTTGCAAATTTTAACTAGTTTTGGGACATTTTGTAAGACAATAAATTTACCATACTAAAATTTATAGTAGTTTGTTAGTTTGTGTAGAGGTAGTTTTGATTTCAAACTTGGATTTCAATGGTCGATAAAATCCTTTCCCTCTATTTTATTATTAAAAATCCATATGATTCAGCTAAGACTTTTTTATATACAAATTTGCCCATTATTATTAAAAAAGACAAATATTTACTCAAATCTCTTAAAATGAAAACCAAAAATCGTCTTACTCAATAAAAGTAAGAATTAAACTCTAGGGCACTTAATTGCATCTTAGCACCACCTATCGCCCCAGACTGATGTTCAGATGAGAGCTATCAACAAGTGTTTGGAAGTATATTTGAGGTGCTTACTTCATAATTCTAGTCCCAACGGGTTTAGTAGTTACCCCAAGCAAAATGGTGGTATAATACAACTTGTCATGGGGCCACTCGAACGACCCCCTCTAAGGTTGTCTATGGCCAAAATCCCCCATCTTTGATATCCTACTTACTAGGACTCTCTAAGGTATAGGACGCCACCAATACCCTCAAAACTCAGGCCAACATTCTATGCACTCTCAAATATAATATGGTCGTGGCTCAGAGTTTGATGAAGCAACAGGTTGATCATCATCACTTTGAATGCCATTTGAAGAAGGGGATTAGGTGTTCCTTCATATGCAACCTTATAAGAATACCTCCCTCAAATATAACCACCATTAGAAGTCTTCTCCAAATTTTTATGGCCCCTATAAGGTCCTCAAATGTATTGGGATAATGGTTTACAAATTAGAACTTTCGAGCCACTCTAAATCCATCCAATATTTCATGTTTCTTGCTTAAAGAAAGTGGTTGGATCTCATTGCCATGTTCAAACTAACCTTTCTGAATTGGATGAAGAAGGTTCCATTTGGTTACATCCTGAGGCTATCCTTTAAAAACGAGAGCATCATCTCCACCAATACACTATCCAAGAGGTCCTAATACAATGTAAGGATGCGCAGCCTAAGGATGTCACATGGGAACCAATAAAGATTCTTCAACAATTCCCTTATCTCCAGCCTTGAGGACAATGTTTATTTTTAAGGGGGGAGGGCATGTTAGGGTCATAATATCCCTAACCCCCTAAGTAGATAGATATGTTGCTATGTATTTCTATGTATGGAGGTCGTCTCTATTAAATAAGGCCCATGTGGTAGTGTGAAAACAATAAATATAAGAAGGCTTACTAGAAGTTTTTGCTTACTAGAAAGTTCCTTCTCTAGAATGTTCTTGGGATGTAAATAGTACTATATAAAGAAGTATAAGAAAAGTAATGAAATGTCTTGTGAAGTTATTTGTAATTGGAGCCATACTCAATTGGAGGTTGCCCCCTTGAAGAGGAAACTGAACATTGCTTACAGTAATAAAAGTATAACATTTTGGTACTATTTTAGTTCTTTATTTGGCTATTGTGATTCCAATCTTTCTTTTCTATAGTAAGTCTAGGTAAAATTTGTTATTTATACTATGTATCTTTAAATTTTCTAATAAATAACACTACAAATTGAGACCTTTCATTGGGGAGAATCCCTACTAATTTCACAAAGTCATTCATCCCTTTCAACATTCGTATAATCCTCTCCTATGGTGCATGCTCTTCTTCTCATTGTTCCCTAAGGGATTCTTATTCCCCTTTATCTTCACTCTCATCATTCAAATATGTTGTGAAATCCCTTCATTGAGACACTTCTATAGCATCCAATATGGTTAACATCGATCTTTATAATCATATAATTCTATCACCATTTCCTAGTCTTCTTAGCCTACCTCTACCTCTTCCAACCCAAACACCTCCTTTATGTGCCATGTAATGATTTCATTATACAATCTCTCTTCCATGTTATTTC
The DNA here is from genome assembly GCA_009831015.1 of Picea engelmannii. NCBI lineage: Eukaryota > Viridiplantae > Streptophyta > Pinopsida > Pinales > Pinaceae > Picea > Picea engelmannii. The sequence goes on from ML785864.1 coordinate 406,698, forward strand.
CTATTGCAAACTCCTCTTAAAAAACTCTCTTATACAACCTCACATAGTTATGTGGACTGTATCCTCTACTAAAGTTATTACCTCATGCAAGCTTAACTTGCTATGATACCACCTAATGTAGTGATAGGTTTTAGGTTATCAAAGCGTGCATTAATTAAACAAAAACAAATTAAAACATTCACACAACATAAATCTACAACAACATGGAACAAGAATGCAACTTTGATTCTTATTCAATTGGTAGTGATTACAAACATTATAGTCATTACATGCATGGATTTAATCCATCGATCTTATTCTTAGGCCCAAGGCCTCACCTCTCTATATTCTAAATCAAAATTCTCCAGGAAGCAAAATCATGTTCTTGACCTTACATTCTTCCTTTTACAAAGAATTATCGAATCCATTCATTAAACTATCACAACTAAAAATGTGACTACTTCAACTTCCTTGACAATTGAATCGTTACTCCATTTGATCCTTATATGAATGTGTGACACAAAACCCTATCAATACGTCATAAGAATCCTTGATCTCATACTGATCTAACAACTTTTGAGAAGTTGGGATCAAATTTCCCTTAGACTTCCCCAAAACTCTGATATAGAATTTTTTTCGTTGATCTAGATATTAGTCAAACAATGTCAATCAATCTAGCCCCTTTCAACTTTGCAACTCATCTCACAACCTTAATTTTGTAGGAGAACATGGATTTTTGATCAAATGACAATTTATCAATCAATTATATGTGATGGATGTTACATATTTTCCCCGAATCCTTTTTGGCTGCAACGCATTAAGTTTTGACACGACCTTGTTTCCACTCCATTCCTTAGTACACAACCTTTATCAACGAAGCCCATGATCCTACATCATAAGCTAACATTAAACAAAAATCAAAATGAAAAATATTTTTTGATTATACATGATTGTTGATATGTGAAAAATGCTCTTACATCAATATATCACTTTCATCGAACAAAATAATAGAATTTTGAACTCCCACTCACATCGAGATGATGACAAACTCTCCTCAAACTTCCACACCTTTAACTTTGAATTAAAAAAAAAGACATATTTGTAGATGCTTGAAGAGCCTCTTATAAGGTAAAGAAAATCATTAAACTCATTATGACAACTTCCAAAATTGTAAGTTGATATATCATCCTCGTTCTTCCTCATTCATGTATCCATTACTCTCTACTTAGAACTCTCAAGGATGGGTAATATGTGAACATCTCAAAGGGGAGGCCCGGTATTTTATCCCTCCTCTAAAGTAATCACCAAAAAACAAAAATATGATATAAATAATAATAATTGTATACTTAAAAAGAAAGATAAATCTTTAATCTAAAAGCAGATAATAATTTATTTATAAATTTGGAATAAAAATATAATATAAATAATAATATTGTGATTAATCATTTCTTTATAATTCCATAAAGACAAAAATATTTCTTTATAATTATATAAAGACAAAAATATAATATATATATAGTAATGATAAAGAAAAATAATTACTTTATATAATATATAGTAATGATAAAGAAAAATAATGGTTTTGGATATTAATGTCTATATTAAATTATATTAAATTTTAAATAATTACTTTATATAATATATAGTAATGATAAAGAAAAATAATGGTTCTAGATATTAATGTCTATATTAAATTATATTAAATTCTAATCTAATCATTCTAGAACTTAAATAAGATATATTATTATTATAACATAAGTAAAATAGATTATTATTAAAACACATCTCATGCAAATATATATATATATATATATATATATATATATATATATATATATATATATATATATATTAATGGGTGTACTTTTTTATTTAAAAAACATATAAATTCCACTCCACTTTAAACGTCACACCCACTGATATGAATAAACGCACTTAGAAACTTTACTAAGTGATTATAAATAATCATTATTTACTTTTGTATACACAAATCTGACTTAAGCATCTTATATCATTTATTCACATTATATTATAAAAATGTAATAAATAAACATTTCCTCTTCGTAATTTTAATGAAATCTAAATCTATTTTAAAAAATACTTTATTAAATTATATAGTTTTTTAAATGAAATTATATAATTGATTATATGTTATTAATGTTATTGTTGTTGTTGTTAGTAGTGGTGGTGCCTAAAATATAAAAAATATTTTAAATTACAATGATATTTTGAATTACAATGCATTAAGATAATGATACATTTAAAATCTTATTTTAATAAAATTGAAGGTTAATGGAGAACGACATTAATATAGGACAATGTTGTTCCTACTGACACAACTATAATATGGAAATTACTAATTTAATTTGTACTAATAAGCATATGAATATATTTAACATAATATTGAAACTTTAATATCCATAAAAAATCTATTAAAAAATGAGAAACAAAATTGAAAATACATATATAAAATATTAACATGTTTTTTAAATTAAACTTTACATATATAAACTTCAAACATCT
>ML785864.1:414930-446507 GCA_009831015.1 Picea engelmannii
CGGCATATATTATATTCATACATTTTGTTACATTGTTTACAATACAATATACATATAGGAGCCAGCGGCATCCAAAACCCTAACCCAATGACGGATTAGTCCAAAACCCTAATTCCTTAACCGAAAATAGAAAACCATCGGCAAAAAACCATGTGCCGAAAAAACCACCTAAATATCATGTGGTCCCAAAAATATGTCGTCCCGGAAATATGTCGTTCCGGTAATATGTCATCTCGGAAATAATTGAGCAAGAAAGCAGTCATTGGAGATAACTTGGAGAGGAGGATCCATATCTCAACCCGGAAAATTGATCTGGGCAATTTAAGTTACAGTCAATGCCAAAGAAGATCACTGGTGGAATTAAAGAGAAAAAAAAATTATGCATTCTTTTCCAGAATTATGTATGTATATATTTTTGTCTAACAAATTTTTTTTGCATGCACATTTTCTTGCAGAATTTAGAGTTACAAGAAATCAATTTGGTAATTCTTGTATGAGAACCATAGACATGGAGGATTTCCAAGGGTCCTACAGCCATGAGGAAGAGGTCATAGGTCTACATGTCAGCATGGGAAATGTTGAGACGGAGTCTAATGGAAGAAGAGACAGGCATGATCCTTTAACTATGAGAAGCCTGCAAAGAGAAGTGAAGAGATATATGGATGATAATGAAAATATTATGAAAGGTCAAGAAAATAAACTACAGATATTGAACATGCGACAGAGGAAAGCCAATAAAGACTATGGCACAAAGCAAGTAGCTAGTTCTAGAAAAGTAACAGCATCTGGATCCCATAGCAGAAGGGATGAGATTGGGAATGAAAAAAAATCAAGGAGTAGGAGTAGGCTCCATTATTCCCCAGGGAAATACACTAGGAGATATCGTGCAAGTTCAAGTCCAAGGAGTACCCCAAGTGTGTCTCCTGTTAGGAGGAAGAGAAGAAGGCATGAGGTAGACATCTTGCAAGGTGAACTTAGGAAAATCAAGCCACCAAATTTTAATAGTGAGAATAGGAAGAGAAAAGAGGTTGAGGCCTAGCTTTTGGAATTGAAGAAATATTTGCAGCTGCATGATTATCCCTCCAGGGTAGAAACAAGAATTGGAACCTACCACTTGCAAGGAAAGGAAGCCATGTTGTGGGATCAACTTAAGCAAGAAAAACACCTTAATGAGAGGAAGGTCTCATGGAGGCAGTTCAAAGTATATTTCTAGGAGAAATATTTGTTAGAACATTACTATGAAAGGAAAATGAAGGAGTTCTTTGAACTCAAGTTGGGAAGCATGACAATGGATGAGTACGAGGAAAGATTCTTTGAATTGTTGAAGTATGTGGACTTCATAAAGGACGAGAAATTCAAAATACAAATGTTTCTAAGTGGTTTACCCTCTTTCTACAATGACAAGATACAATATGATAACCCCAAAACATTGGAGAAGACCATATGGAGAGAAAAAAATCTTTATGGGCAGAGCAAAGGACGTTCAATCTTCCAAAAGACTTGGAATGACAAGATGAAGGGTAAGAAAGAGAAAAGGTAGAAAGGTTTTAAGCCACCCTTTTTCAAGAACAAATCCCTAGCAAATCAACAATGACAGAAAACCCAAAATGAGCACAAGATAGCATATTCATTTGGGAAAAGGCCAAGGAAACAACCTGTATAATGTTGGGGATGTGAAGGAAATCACTTATATAGGGACTACCCTTACAAAGGTGAAAGAATGAGGACTTTCTAAAACATTCAGAAGGATGAAACAATTGAAGACATTGGAAAGAACATACCAACAATTTATGCATCATTGGACAACAAGCAAGCAGAGTATCAATCCCCCATAATTGAAGTGGAAGGTAAGATTGATAACCAAACCATAGCAATTATAATTGATTATGGAGATAGCCATATTTACATAAACTCTAACATTATTGAAAATTTTCACTTGCAAAGGAGTAAGCATAAGAAATATTGGTTAGTTCAGTTAGCCACAAGGGCTAAGAAAAAGATCATTGAGTTGGTTAAAGTTGTCCAATAGACATGAATGGACTCAGAAAAAAGGTAGATGTGAACATCACACCATCGGGTTCATATGACTGTCTAATTGGCGTGGATTGGTTGGAAAAACACCATGTTTTCCTAGACTATTACAACAAGACAATAACTTGTCTTGATGAGGGAGGAAAGTAGGGAAAGATTCAAGGCATTCTGAGAGTTGTAGTTGATAGAGAAATTTCAGCTATGCAGCTAAAAAAGAGTTTTAGGAAAGGATGTAAATTTTTTGCATCCCATATGGAAGAGGAAGCTAAGGATAAAGTGGAAATTATTGAAGACCATCCAGTCTTGAAGGATTTCGAAGATGTTTTTAGGGAAATTCCAGGATTTCCACCAAAGAGAGACATTGATTTTTCTATCGACTTGGTGCCAGGAGCTTCCCTAGTGTTCAAGACACCTTACAGAATGGGCACGTCAGAATTGAAAGAGTTGCATATGTAGCTTGAAGAAATTTTGAAGAAGGGATATATACACCCAAGTGTGTCACCTTGAGGAGCCCCAGATATTTTTATAAAGAAGAAGGATGGGACCTTAAGGTTGTGTATTGATTTCAGATAGTTGACTAAGGTCATCATAAAGAACAAATATCCTTTCCCAAGAATTGATGATTCATTTGATCAACTAAAGGGTGCAATGATCTTTTCTAAGATTGAAGTGAGATCAGGTTACCATTAAGTGATGATAAAGGAGGAGGTTATTAGCAAGATAACGTTCAGAACAAGATATGGGAATTATGAATTTTTGGTAGTGCCTTTTGGGATATCAAATGCACCAATAGTTTTTATGTGCCTAATGAATGGAGTGTTCAAGGAGCACCTAGACAAGTTTGTGATCATTTTCTTAGATGATATTCTCATCTACTCAAAGACATAAGAAGAGAATAAGTAGCATTTGAGAATGGTGTTGCAAGTCTTAAGAGAGAATAAATTGTATGCCAAACTAAGAGAATCTTTTATCAAAAGAAGATTCACTACTTGGGGCATATTATTTCAGTAGATGGGATAACAGTTGGTCCCAAGAAGATAGAGGCCAATAGGAGATGGCCATTGCCAATAAATGTGACAGAGGTAAGATCATTTATAGTTCTTGTCGGTTATTATCGTAGATTCATAAAATACTTTTCAAAGATCACAAGCCCAATCACTTCTTTACAAAAGAAGGGAGTGAAATTTGAGTGGATTTTGAAATATGAAGAAATTTTTTAGTTGTTGAAAGATATTTTGACAAGTGCATCAACCTTAAATATTGCAGATCTAGATGGAGATTTTTGTAGTATGCAAGGATGCATGCAAGGAAGGGCTTGATGGAGTCCTCACTCAAAAAGAACATGTGGTATTCTATGAGTCTTGAAAATTAAAGGAGCATGAGAGGAATTATGCTACAAATGACTTGGAATTAGCAGCCACTATACATGCATTAAAAATGTGGAAACATTACCTTATGGGGAGAAAATTTGAGCTAAGGACAGACCATTGTGGTCTGAAGAGTTTGTTTGGACAACCAACATTAAATGCCAGACAAACTAGATGGTTGGAATTTCTAAGTGAATATGACTTTGAAATTAGGCATATAAAAGGAAAGGAAAATCAGGTGGTTGATGCACTCAACAAAAGAGCTCATGAAATGCATAATTCAACCATCAACATGTTCAACATAGATTTAAAAGACATAATTTTAAAGGCTTCAAATTCAGATCAACAATATTTAAAAATAAAAGAAACATTACAGCAAGACAATTTACAACATAAATTTAATTATTATGAGCTACAAGAGGATGGAATACTCATGTGTAGAGGAAAAATATATGTGCCAAGTTCTGGTGAGATGAAAATTATAGTGTTGGGGAAATGCACAATGTGTCATATGCTAGGCACCTGGGATATTAGAAAATAATTGCAGATGTAAGAAGCCAATACTTTTGGCCTATGATGAAGAAATATGTGGCTAATTATATTGCTAGGTGTATGGAGTGCCAAAAGGTGAATACATAAAATAGACATCCAGTGGGCAGCTACAACCATTTCCCATTCCTGAGTGGAAATGGGAAGTAGTGACAATTGATTTTATTACAAAGTTTCCAATAACAATGAAACAATATGATTCCATCATGGTGGTGGTACATAAATTAACTAAGGAAACACATTTTATTTCTTTGAAGACAACACACGAGGCAACAAATTTTGCATAGATCTACATGAAAGAGGTTTCCAGGCTACATGGAGTGCCTAAGACAATTGTTTCAGATAAAGATCCAAAATTCACATATAATTTTTGGAAAGGTTTGTTCAAAGCCTTTGGGACAAACTTAAATCTCATTACAGCGTATCACCCAAAGTCAGATGGGAAAACATAGAGGACTAACAGAATAATTGAAGACATGCTCAGAATGTATGTGATGGACCAACCATCAAAGTGGGAAGATTATATCCACTTAGTAGAGTTTGCTTACAATAATGGTTGTCATGCCTCATTAAAAATGAGCCCATTTGAAGTATTGTATGGAAAGAAGTGTAATACACTAGTGAGTTGGGATAACCCAACAAATAGAGTTATCATTGGGCTAGATTTGTTGAGGGAAACAAAAGAGTAGATGACAAGGATCAGGCAGAATTTAAAGGCTGCCAAGGACAGGCATAAAATTTATGCAGACGATAACATAGTTTTTAGATATTTTTAAGTGGTTGAACATGTTTTCTAAAATTAAAAGAAAAAAGAAGTTCACTAAGATTGGGTTGCTGCCCAAAGTTGGCAACCAGATATTTTGTACCTTTTGAAATCATAGAGAAGATAGGTCTAGTTGCATACATTCTAGAATTGTCTTCATCCCTGAGAGTGCATAATGTATTTTATGTGTCATTATTAAAGAAATATGTTTCTAACTCTAACCACATAGATGATTGGACGGTAATCCAGGTGGAAAATGAAGGGGATTTTTGGATGGAACCGATACACATCCTAGACTGGAAAATCAAAGTTCTCAGGAACAAATCCATAGGGTTGGTAAAGGTTCAATGAACCTGCTATGGTCCTGAAGATGCAACATGGGAGCATGAAGAAACTATGTCGGAGGAATACCCACAATTTTTTGTCAATTTCAAAGAAACAGAAATAGAAAATGCAACACTCCATTTTTGGGCAATTAGAGTTTCAGAAACACATCTCAGAATTTTGGTCACCTGTGTTGATAGACCTGATAAAATAACGATGCATCCTGATGGACTGGGAACAGTGAAGGGGGCACATTCCTTGGGTCGGTGGATTGAGAGAAATATGAGATTTTTGTTGGGACTGTTGTTGGAGGATAAAATATTACAGAATTTTTATTTATTTTCTGAATATTGTAATGTGATGTAAATTTGTATATGTATTCAACATGGTGTTGTGCACCGAGGATGGTGCACAATTGTAGGTGAGGGGCCCGGGGGAATGCAACATCCCCAATATAATCCCCAATTTAATTTATGCATAGTGTAGATATGAATATGTCTATGGCCAAGCGATGTAAAATGAAAATGTATTTCTTGTTTTTAAATAAACAAAATGTGATATCAGTTGTTGGGGGATATGGAAAGAGATGGGGGTTGAGTTATCCACAAGATAAGAGAGTGTCTAAGAGGGGTCCAAGAGAAAATTAATTATGGGTATTAATTCAACCCATATTTTTTAATTTTATCATTGGGGATAACTTCTAATTTTTGGTTTGACTGTATGAGAACCCAATCATTAAAATCATGTAATAGGATGGGTGTGAGAGTCAAATCCCATCGTTATTAGAGAGCATGGGGCTGAGTACAATCAACATTGGGTAGAGTGAGCAATCAACTAGCTTTGGGAAAATAGAGGAAATTTGTATGGGCAGTTATAGGCAATTTTTACACATTGAATTTTACATGAACAACAAGCAAGGAGTAGAGAAAAAAAACATTGAAGATAGAGAAAGAAGGCTAGGCAAATTCTGGAGCATGTTGGAGCATTGTGGAGCACTTCGGAGCTGGAGATTGAAGAGTCGAGTTGCCAGGCCTAAAGAGTGAAATCTTGTGTGAATTGCATTGTAACAACAAGTGTTGTTGTTGGTGGTGGTGGTTTTCCTAGAAGTGAATTCCCTTGAGTTCTCAGTAAAGAGATTCCTAGTTACATGTGCCAAATAGACCCTAATAAATGAATGGGACACCCGATGGACTGAGTGCGATGAAGGAGTACATTCCTTGGGTTGGGCGGGTCAAGAGGAAGAGAGCTTGAGGAAATTCAGGATAGTTGTAGGATAATACAAATGGGTTGTGTGATATTGAGTTGCGACTAGACGGGCAGAGGCACCCTTTTCTTGTGCATTCCTAGCCCTAGCTTGGGGGTGACTTGATGTTGAGATTTGAAACAACAAGTATATGGTTGGGTGGAACGTCCTTCCGAACCAGTTGATTGTACAACTATTTTAAAAGGATAAGTGTTTATCTATTTCCCCGAATTAATGTATGAGTTTAAATGCTATGTGTTTTACTATGTGCATGAGAATGAATTATATATTGTGGTGAAATTATTAGCTGCATTTACATTTTTAACTAGTATGGACAATTGCTTGAGCCTGATTGTCATGTTGTTTGTAATTCGAGGTTTAAATGTATTTTGTTAATCACTTTTAGTAGTCACGATAACATATTCTGGTGAAGTATTTGAATCGTCATGCGTGCTGGGAATATTTGTCACATGCAGTACAATGCATATTGCATGCACGATGTGAATAATTGTCACGCGCAGTATAGAAGTTGTTGCGCACACGGTTGTCTCAGTGAGGAGGAAACATTCATGTTAGCCAACATGACATTGTTGCATTTAAATAATTGGTATATGCAATGGTTGAATCTATGTATAATTTGTAGCTAGTAAGCTACAGGAATTTAATTAATTGAAAATTTTCGAATTTATGTGTATTTTTCACAAGTAATGTTCCTGATTACATTGGGGGATGTTACACCGTCATAGGGCAAGACTTTCCTTTGGCAAGAGTTTGAGTGGTAACAATTTCTTTACTCGAGATTTCATATTATTTGTGATGTGTATATTTTAATTGATTTGCAATCATCCATGGATGTTTTCTAACAAGTGTTGAAAAGAAGAACCATCTAAAGATTTGATTGACATTGGATTAAGTATGGGTTTTGAGTATATGTTTGAGTATCAAGGGTTAAGTGAACAATTTGTAAGTAGCTATGTTGTTTTATTTCCCCTATTTTATAATTAATGAAACAAGAAATTTGTAATTATATCTATGCTTTGTCATGGCATATAAAACTCACAGAAAACAAGGTATGGAGTGGAGCCAACATAAGATATCTTGAGAGATGGCATGAACCATGGTTTCAAAAGAATTTGTATTGTTTATGAAGCAATCGTTGCTATGGTGTGTTTTTTTATTTACACAATCATGCATATTATACTATAAATGTAGATATATTCATTGCACTTTATTTCTATGTTTATATATGGAACATGAAGGGGTGTAATGTCAAACTCAAGCCAATCAAGAAAACATTATAAATAACCTAAGTACAATATCTAGTGCAAGTGATGAAGAAATGAGACATGCAAACAACTCAAGCAATGATAGTATCATCAAATATGAATATTACAAGTTGTCTACTTAGAAATGTTTGTTTTTGAAAATCAAACGTGTTTTATGTGGACATTAATCCCAATTAGATGACAACATGATACCAATAATTGTAACAAACATTTATTGACATTTTGAATATCGAGAACCTTTATGTTTCCCATTTTGCATAACGAAAAGTCTAAAATGAATTCCTTATTCTGTTGCATATACATGGTATCTCATACTTTGGAGATATTATCCTTCAAACTAGATTATAATATTTGTAAAAAAAATAGTAGTTAAAATCATTTGCTTATAAATAAAATGTTATTTATAATTATTCATTATTTCTTAATTTAATAGTATATTGAAGATTTATATTGTAATATTTATATCCTTATTTGTAAAAAAAATTGGTAGTTAAAATCATTTGCTTATAAATAAAATGTTCTTTATAATTATTCACTATTTCTTGATTTAATGGTATGTTGAATTGGTATTGGTAGTTAAAATCATTTACTTTTAAATAAAATATTCTTTATAATTATTCACTATTTCTTGATTTAATGGTATGTTGAGGAGTTATTTAATAAGAAAATTTTAGTTTTCAATCTCATTGTCACCATTTGACCACCAATATTTGTGTAGTTTTGTGTCCACCACTTGATTTGATCACCAATATTTGTGTAGTTTTGTGTCCACCACTTGATCATCAACGTGTTTAGTGAATTTAATAATTAAAAAAATATATATTTTATTTTAAAAATATATATAATATTTTTGATATAATAAATAAATTTATGAGAATAATAACTTTTAGAATTTAATAATTAAAAAAATTATTTTATTTTAAAAATATATATAATATTTTTGATATAATAAATAAATTTAAGAAAATAATAACTCTTATTATAATAAAGCTTAATGAATATATTAAAGATTGATTGTTATTTACAAACAATTGCAATTGCTTTTGTAATTTAATACATTTAAAGAATAATGAGTCAGAAAACACTTTTATAAATTTATTTTTTTAATTTAACATAAAATTAATTTTAAAAATAAAGCACTTACTAAATATATAAACGGTTGTTTGTTATTTACAAGCAATTGTTTTTATATTTTAATATATCTAAAGAATAATGAGACAATGAACACTTTTTATAAATTTATTTTTTTATTTAATTTAAAGAATTAATTTAAAAAAAATAATAATGACTCAGAGAACACTTTAATTTAATACATTTAAAGAATAATGAGTCAGAGAACACTTTTATAAATTTATTTTTTCAATTTAATATAAATTTAATTTAAAAACATTTTTATAAATTTATTTTTTTAATTTAACATAAAATTAATTTAAAAAAATAAAGCAAACGGTTGTTTGTTATTTACCAACAATTGCTTTTGTATTTTAATATATCTAAAGAATAATGAGACAATGAACACTTTTTATAAATAAATAATAAGAAGAAAAATAAGACAATGAATATTTTTTATAAATTTATTTTTTATTTAACTTGAAATTAATTAAAAAAATAAAGTTTTTTATTTCACATCAACTCTAAATATGATTTTATTAAAAGTTTTGGAATTAGTTTTTAGTGATGATTAAAAGGGATATTAGCTTAAAAGTTTTGAAATTACTTTTAATGATGATTAAAAGTGATATTAGCTTTTTGCAAATATTATTAAAGTTGAAATCATTTAGAAATCTAGTAAGAATGAAAATTTAAATCTACCTCTTTAAAAACTATCAATGAATTATTTTATATAACATAGTTTTTTTAAATAATGATGATGATCAACCTATATTCATAGTTTTCATAGTTAACATAGTTTTCATAGTTAACAATTAGTGATGAAAATTGACAACTAATTTATAATAAGTTTTCCTACTTTCCATTAAAAAAAGACAACCAACACCCAAATTCTTGCTAAAATTGTATTCAAAAAGAAAGAATTATGGTACTCCTTAACCCCTACTTGGTGTTTCATCTAACGGAAAAAAGATGCATCCTTGGAAAATAAACACATCTATCCAATGTGGTGCAACAATGTTGCATATAGATTCACCTATTTCTACCTCCTTAAAAACCACCAATAAATTATTTTATGTAACATAGTTTTTTAAAGAGTGATAATGATAAACCTACATTCATAGTTTTCATAGTTAACAGCTATTCATAATTTTTATAGTTAACATAGTTAACAATTATTGATAGCTAACATAGTTTTCATAGTTAACAGCTAGTAATGAAAATTAACAACTAATTTATAATAAGTTTTGCTACTTTCCATAAACATGTCAGTTACGATCAGAAATGCTTATTTCGATGGATTGAATCCAATCTATAATGAATAGTTCAGAAATAAATCAGATTTTACCGTGGTTGAGAGATCCATAGGTGATTTGAAGAAATAGATTTCAATGATCCAAGGACTCTCAAATCAGATTTTACCGTGGTTGAGAGATCCATGGGTGATTTGAAGAAATAGATTTCAATGATCCAAGACTCTCAAATCAGATTCTTACCGTGGTTGAGAGATCCATGGGTGATTTGAAGAAATAGATTTCCATGATCCAAGGATTCTCAGCTGATCTCTAGTATTAAGGATTAAAGATGAACACAGCATTAGCCACTGGCCTTTGTTTTCCTCTGATCCTTTCTTGCTGATGCACAGAACTAAAAGTTGTTTGGCTTGTCTTGCTCTCTAGCACGGATGATCTAATTAGCACCTTCTTCCAGTGCTTACATCCATCTTGTTATCAAGTCTATAATACATTTCACATGCCTGATTCTGTAATCATACTTGAACAATTCACTGTAAAACATGTATGTTTTGCAAATCTGATTGATATCTTGTCAATGAGGATCACAAGTATACAAGCAAAACGGTCTTTCTTCATGCATAATAATAGGTGTTGTGTTAAAAAAAATATTAAGCATCATGGAATGAATTTGGTGTATCTTGTTCTTTATATATACATTTATCGTCTAATCATTTAATGGATAAGATGTATTAGACAGTGAATTAATAATTAACTCACTGCATAGTACTTAATATTTCCAGTTAATACAACATAACTGTTGTATGGTGCTTAATATTTCCAGTTGTATTATACAGCATAACTGTTACAACATGAGCTTATTTAATTGAATAACAAAATAAAAAAACATTCATGAATGGGACAAAGGACTTTTGCGCATGGTATCAAAACGCTAAAAATTGCCACTACATACATTTAATAAAATAAAATAAGAAGCAAATGTATTTTTTTACAGAGTATAATTTGGAAACCTTGGATTTTAATTCAAAGGATTTTGATTGCTTGTCAAGTCAGAATGCTTGCAAGACGTGTGGTTGCTTTCATAATGCATGGAGACAGTGCCCCAAGGACAAATGATCTCTTCCACTATTTTCCCTTTACACAAAAGGCAGGGAGTTTTCCAAGGTCTCACACATTCACCTTCCACAGTATTCCCCTATGGCCTGTCCATCATGGAAGTTTTGGGTGTCTTTAACCGTGACAGTTGAAGATGTCCCAAACAAAGCTAAGAAAGCAAAATTACAAGTATAATATTGAAGATGCACTTTTCAACTACACCATATTTTGCGAAATATAAACCATAAATATTAGACACTATTCCACGCTGCAACATCATGGAGCCATTCCTCATGGCATTGATTTTAATCTACTTATATGCTTCCATATCGGACAGGTACAACATTACAGGTTTCTCTCTTCATGTGCTCCTAAAGAGCAGAAGTTGATCACCCAGAAAGGAAGCAAGGAAAAGTGACCAGAATGTCAAGAAAAGACAGGGATACTGGATCGGGGCAAAATTGCGACAAAGTATTTCATCATGCACCTTGATTTACTTCTTGAAGCATCTCAACCACCTTTTTCATTTTGGGTCTTTTGGCTGGGGTGTTGTCAGTGCAAAGCAAGGCCACTTTGAGTGCTGCAAGCATTTGCTGTCTCCAAGCAAAGGACACTGTGCTCAACTTGGCATCAAGAATCTGTTCAGGAGTCTCTTTCCTGGAAGATGCATTATGAACCCATTTGACCAAATCCATTCCCTCACCAAAGGCTTCCTCTACTGGTAACCGGCTAGTGAGAGTTTCAAGCAAGATCACTCCAAAGCTATAGACATTGCCAGCTGCTGTTACTTGCATGGTGTATGCATACTCTGAAAATGTAGAAAACAGTAAATTCAGAAGAAATTTGTAGCCAAAACTAATTTTTCTAGCAGAACAAAAAGTCTACAGTTGTCAAGATTCTTTACTCCAGTATCTAGGCTTAAGGACAATAGTGACCAATATCAGACTTGATTTTGTGTCATTCAAAATATCAGGAACTGGCGAGAGATATAGCATGTACTATGATCACTACCTGCAAAAACCTTAAAGTAAATGATCCCCTTCACTAACAGCGAACAGCCTCCATATATAGACAATATTTTCAGATGAACAAGAACTATAAGTTATGGGAGATGATATATTTGCACTTACAGACTCCTTTCACCATGATTCACAAGAGCAAAGCAGCTAGGTTATTTATTTTAAAGAACAATAATTTCTATGGTTTGGAAGGATTATGACTATTATTAAGTCAAAAAACATCTCGGTCATTGTAAATCTCAGAGACAACTTCTGTATTGTTGTAAATCAGAAGTCTTGTCAACTTTAGCTTCTACAACTAAAAATGAAAAAAGAATCTACCAACGAGAGAAACCGAAATTAGAGAGAGAACAAATGAAACAGAAAAGGCTATTTAGAAAAATTCCATTTAATGATTCAACCAACTCACCTGGGGGTATGTATCCAAAGGAACCTGCAACGGCAGTGATGCTTGTAGTGCCTTTAGAGGGGTCTAACAGCTTTGAAATCTCTACCTCACCTATC
The DNA here is from genome assembly GCA_009831015.1 of Picea engelmannii. Taxonomy (NCBI): domain Eukaryota; kingdom Viridiplantae; phylum Streptophyta; class Pinopsida; order Pinales; family Pinaceae; genus Picea; species Picea engelmannii. Next base: position 427,475 of record ML785864.1, read on the forward strand.
AGTGGATTAAAGTTGGCATCCAGAAATATGTTGGCAGAAGCAATATCAAGATGGATGATTGGTGTGTGGCAGTGATGAAGAAAAGCCAATCCTTCAGCCACTCCCAATGCTATTGACAAACGTCTAGGCCAGTCTGGCTCAAACTCGGAAGTACCACCTTCTCTGTGCAATAATTGGGCAAGGGTTCCATTTGGCAGGTGGTAATGTAGTAACAAAGCTACATCATCGTAAATAACAAAGCCAACTGGCCTCATCACATTCTCATGACTAAGCTTGGCCAGCTTCTCTAGCTCCCTAATCATCTTATTCTGGTGAAGACTCACAGTTCTATCAATGGATTTAAGCTTCCTTACAGCAAACACCAGCCCAGAAGGCATAATGACCTTATAGATAGTGCTGAAAGTGCCACTGCTCAGCTTGTTCGATTCCTTCAATGTTGCCTCAACTGCACTTTCAAAGTTAATGGCTTGTTTCAGGCTCTCTACAAAGACATTGCCAGTGACAATAGTCGGAGGAGGATCCAGTGCAGCAGCAGCCAACTGCTGCTTCTCCTTGATCACATACAGAACCACAACAACTGTAACCATCAGAAAAACCAGAATGCCGGATCCCAGAACCACCCCTAAAACCTTTCCAAAAGAAGATTTATGTCTTGTCTGGTGTCCTGTTAAGGAGATGTTCCCACAGGTGTTTAAAGGCTCCCCACAAAGATCTCTGTTACCTTTGAAGCTTGAGCCAGGACTGTTTTGAAAGGGCCTAAAGGTAGGCACTATCCCTGAAAACAAATTGTTGGAGAAATTAACGTCTATTAAGCTCTCCATGCCTTTAAGATTAACAGGAATGGCTCCAGATAACTTATTGTCTGATACATCCAAAGAAACCAGCTTGTCAAGCCTTCCTAGAGCCGTGGGGATCGGGCCCTCAAGGTGATTGAAGCTTAAATTCAATGCTATTTGCAGATTACTCATCCCCCCAATCTCACCGGGAATCCTCCCACTCAAATAATTACTCCCCAGCTGCAGCTCGAGCAATCTCTTACAGTTTCCAATGTCCGACGGAATTTCTCCTCGAAGAGAATTTTCGTTAAGAAGCATATACTGTAAATGTGGGATATTGCAAAGACCCTCGGGTATGGTTCCATTGAATCTGTTACAGCTGAGGTCAAGCTTACTGAGATTTTTACACTTGGAGAGCGCCTTTGGAATGTCTCCACTCAGACTATTACCAGATACAATCAATTCTTGCAGATTCGGGAGTGAACCAAGCTCTGAAGGTATGCTTCCAGTAAGCCCATTCGAGGCCAAACTAAGAAGAGTGAGATTACTGCAGTGGGCGAACTCTGGAACAAGATTTCCAGAGATAGAATTTTCATTGGCTTCAAAATATGTGAGACTACTAACATTGCCAATCTCTGGAGGTATGCTTCCTGTAAGCTTATTGCTTCCTATGCGAAGATTGGACAAACCTCTGCATTTGCCTACAGACCGAGGTAGGCTACCATCTAAACTATTCATAGTCAAAATAAGAACTTGAAGCTGCCCAGATGCAAAAATGCTCTCGGGAATGCTTCCTACAAGCTTATTTGAATGGAGATTCAACACTTCCAGGTTGGAATTCAAACCAAGATTTTGCGGTATCGCGCCATTGAACGAATTCTCGTATGCTGTGAAGATCTCAAGGCTGGTCAAATTGCTGATCCACTGTGGAATAGGACCGGTCAGATGGTTTACAGAGAGCTGAAGCTCCTGTAGAGACTCCAGGCGGTGAAACTCCTCTGGAATCCCACCATTTAGGCCATTCGTGTTCAGATTTAATATCTTAAGTCCTTTAATAGATGAAAGCTCGGGAGGAATCTTCCCAGTTAGCGCATTGCTTGACAAGTTTAAATAGAAAAGGCTTCTCATATTACCAATTTCAGAAGGTATTGTGCCACTGAAATGGTTCGCACTCAAATCCAGACACTGCAAAACCTGCATTTGGCCAAAAAACGAAGGGATTCTGCCGGAAAAACTATTCAAGGAGAGGTCCAGCCATGTAAGAGCCTTCAATGCAATCAGAACAGAAAAGTTGCCAGTCAAGCCCAAATGAGAAAGCTCAAGCCTTTCTACCATTCTGTTAGAGTTACAGTAGACTCCATACCATTTACAGAAATCTTGATCTGTTGCGTTCCACTTGGAGCCTTGAAGCTGATCCCTCAGAATCTCCATTGTCCTCTGATCGCTCTGAGAAACTGCATTGTCCACTGCTGCAAACACAAGAGAAAGCACCATACACCAGCATATCGAGCTTCGGTGATCCATAACAAGGCGTCCTCTGCAGGCCTGAAAAGATTTTGGATTCAAGATGAGATTTTGACGATTGCAGGCTTGAAAGGTTATTGACGATATGGGTTTACGTTTATCACGATGTATTGGAAACCCAAACGGGTTCTAGGATTCAAAACGAGATTTTGAACAAATGGGTCCGTGTCTTTCACCGGGGATTTCTAAGCTCCGAGGAATCCCATGTTTATTGTGGGTCATTCTGAAAGACGCTGCAGTCAAGGTAACCGTAAAGTTGAAGGGCACAAGCAATGGTAATGATGGCGAAAGGGTCAGCCAAGATGGTCATGATGGGAGAGCTCGGTGAGACGGACTGACTCCTCTGACCACTTTGAAATATTGTTTGCACGCTCTCAGACCAATTTCCCGGCCTCGCTCATACGCCGACTGCCATGTGTTCGACCGAGTTCCTTTGATTTGACCGCGTCTCGTTCTTCGTCGTCGCTTCAACATACGGAGAAAGGTATTTTACCCATTACACAGCTTCCAATTGGGTGTCCAAATCGCTGTGTCTTTCGGTTTTTCAAGGCTAGTTTGTTTTGAAAAATCAAATTCTAGGAAACCTAAACCCTAAACATATTTTCAACTCTCCCGGGTTCCAAGATTGCTGATAGCAGAAATATGTTTCCATTAGGTAGGTTCATGGATGGAAAGTACAGGAGGAGTTGAATTCTCACTTTGGTTTAAGGGATTTCCCCTTAGGGGAGGGTTTGAATACTCAATCTGGTTTTAATAGATTTCTACTTGGGGTAGGGTTTGAATCCTCATTTTGGGTTTTAGGGATTTCTATTTCGGGTAGGGTTAGGTAGGGTTTGAATCGCATTTTTTTAATTTTTGTTGTTGGGTATAAGGGATTTTCACTTGGGAAAGAGTTTAAATCTTCACTTTGTTGTGAGGTTTAAGGGATTTCTAATTAGGACAAGGTTTGAATCTTCGCTTTTTTAGTTGGGTTTAAAGGATTTCTATTTGGGGTAGGGTTTGAATCTTCGTTTTGTTCTGAGATTTAAGGGATTTCCACATAGGAGAGGGTTTGAATCCTCACTTCATTGTTAGCCTTTAAGGGATTTCTATTTGGGATAGTGTTTGAATTCTCGTTTTATGTAGGATTTAAGAAATTTCTACTCAGTGGAAGGTTTGAATTTTCACTTTATTTTTGGGTTTAAGGGATTTCTATTTGGAGAGTGTTTAGACTTTAGATATATTTAACTATTTTTACTTTAAATTGTGGTTTAGAGATGAAAAAAATATAATTGTTAATATAAATTTATCAAATTATATTAATTTTAATAATTGAGTTTAATGGATATCTTAATACAAAATCAGGTTCATAACTTCTCATTAAAAATATTCCCATGTGGAGGTGGAGGGGATGGGTAGGTGTGTAACCACATTTAGTTGATGAGCCTTGAAATGACAGGCATCAAGCATATCATGTGAAAATAATAATTAAAGTAGGCCCACCATGTTCCATTTTCTTAGTAACTTGGTCGTTGAGTTGGGCATATTTGCCTCTCCTACTTTTTCATTTATTCTATTGGTTACGTATGTACGTAGACAAGGTAACCCTCAAGCAAACTCGGTCGTACCATATGAGATGAATCATGACATGTCATCTAATGCATAGGTTTGCTTGGATGACCAGCAATGCCTCAAATTAAATCATAGGGAGCAAACATGCAACACAAGACGAGACAATTTCTTTTTTGTTTGTTTAGTATTTGTTGGATGTTTCTTTGCCATATGCTTGGGAATTGAAAGTTTATGRAGAATTTRGAAGGGGAGTTTGGAGTTTGTTATCCTAAACATAACGTTATAATAAAATTAGATGGCCCCTTAATTCACTAACTTAACTTATAGCATGAATGTGACAAATCTACAGTTTGTTTACTTATTGTACTACTACACTTAATACCAACTTAGCTTTTTTTTGTGGGTGTACATTGTCCTTGTCATGGACCAATTGATTAAAATGTGTTCCCTTAGTGGGGATAGATTTGATTTAGYCTTTGAAAATTTTACATATAGAAGGGTCCACATTGAAAATTTGTCTCCTCCTAGCATTTATATATGACTTTAATTAAAGAAAAGTGGGAACATTAATAGTATCCTTATAAAATAATTTACATTGGTTATATAATGTTTATATATTAATGGCTATTTAATTTTAAAAGTTTAACTTTTTAATTGTGTTTGTTTACTTTAGTTTAAATTGGTTTAAAGGATGTTAACATACATTATCATAACATTACATTTCTATATTTGATATTATGTTTTATTAGTTTTTCATTTAATTTAAATAAGTTAGCAATATTATAATTTAGAATAATTATCATAAAAATATGATATTTTTTAATTATATTTTAAAGATTTTATATTAATAAAAAATGTAGCCAAGTTCGTGACAAAATTACATCAAAAGTTTAATTCAGAGTATTTAAAACAAAATCAAAAAAGAACTAACGTGCATCATATAACTATACTTATCTTCATCTTTAGACAATACATTCTAGTATTTCTTAATGGTATAGATTCTACAAAATAACTGTAATATCCTAAGAAATTTGAAATACATTAAAATTAACAAAAGGTGTGGCAGTTGGTTGCTTCTTCTATTGTTGCATTCACTGGATCTGAGTCCTCCTTGACCATTTCCATAAAATCTAGTAGTTGGTGCATTGTTTCCTCTTCCTTCAATCCCTCACAATTAGAATTGTTTGATTGCACTTTAATGAGCTCCAGAGTGATCTCCCTTTCTCAGATTGATGACCACATTCTTAATCATATTGCATTCCTCCTCCAGAACAACAATTTGATGCTTTCGTTGGACCAAAGTGCCCATAACTATTGCAACTTGGGTGGTAACATGGTGATCAATTTCATGAATTTTTGTTGTGTATTGAAGATTGATGTTTTGTTTCCTCATGATTCCTTAATATTTGCTTGATCTCTTGCAACTCCTAGTAATCCATCAAAATTTTAAAACAATCAAAACTCATGTTCACTTTTAGAATTTCAAAGCTGCCTTCAAACCAAGTTCTACTATTCACCTTGATTCTCCTTAAGGACCAGAAAGAAGTTTGTCTTTCCTATATATTTCCCAAGCATTTTCCAACCAGGTTAAGTCTATTGTTGTTTGAGCTTTCTGGAGATAAACTGTGCATAAAATATTGAAACCTCCAACATTTCAAGTGGACACTCCACCCATCATCAGGGACAAATAAAGTTGAAATAATGGTTATGTCTATTCAAATTCAATGAAAGGTTCAACATAGGATAGAGAGGGATATGTGTTGAACTCCTTGAGTTCGAGCACAAATAAATGCAATTGAGAGCAGGCCTCCATGAACTAGGAAGAAATCAATTCTCTTTCCACCCCGAGGAGACTCGGAAACTACTCCAACAAAAATATAAATTGAATGAGCTAATGCCTAATGATAAGGGCCCTTTCGATGGTAAGAAAGTTATTGATAGAGAATGCATAATCCCCCAAGGAGGAGAAATACAAACACACACATAATTCCTTGAAGAAATATTTGAAATAGGGGCCACTACTTTCCTTTCAGAACAGAAACGAAACCATAATGGATGCTCACTTGATTTCTAAATGAGGATGGATAGCAAACACACCCACCAAACCAACGGAATATAACTCACCCTTTTGTTGCTTGGAGCCAAAATCTATTGTCTCCACTAATAAATATCCATTTTTAGTGCCATTATCCCACTAGGTTGGGGGGAATTCCCATCAATCGGTTCAAAAACATGTGAAGTTGAATGCCAAGGCATGTGAGAGGATGCCTTAAGTCTATTCTCATTACTCTCTCTTGTATACAATGGGGCTTCCTTACAATGCGCCATGTAACTCCTTAAATGCTTGAAATGTTCCTTAATCTCCATTGCAAATATCATGGTATGGGTTAATTATAGGCCCTTACATTGAAGACAATATCCCCCATTTTTAACTCTGTGGCTTGGTTGGAAAAACTATCTGCTATGTGATTTTTCTTCTTTAGCACATGATAGAATTTGATGATACAAAGTTTGAGTGCTTCTTGTTTTTCCTGAGCTATCACAAATGCAAATAGGTGATCAACATGGGATAAATTCTTTACCATGTGTCTTACGACGACCTTTCAATTCCCCACCACAATCAACCTCTGAATACACGAGTTGTTGATAATCTTTAGGCCTTGCAATAAGAGATAGGCTTTTGCCTGGTTGTTGGTTGAAGTGCCAAGACCCCAAGCGAAGGACTATTCTATTATTTATATTGTTCCTCTAAGACTCATGACAACCCCTCTTGCACATGCGACCCCATGAAAATATAATAATTTTGATAATAATCACAAATGTATATTTTACAATATTTTGAAATTGGATTTATCACTATAACATCTATTTCCTTTCTCCTTTGCCAAAAATTCCTAAATATATAATAAATTAATCATTTATATTATATCATAAAAATATTTTTAATTATATATAAAAAATTATACAATTACTTATATAAATTTATACTAATCTTAAATTTATTGTTGAAACTACTAAAAAAAAATCAAAACACAAATTTAATGAAATTTAAGAAATAAATTTATATTAGTTATTTTATAATTATATATTTTTATTATAATTTTTTTTTTTTTTTATTAACTTATATACCAATAATAATAATAATCTATTTTTAAGGTTATGGCCAAGCCAACACACCAAATTGGTGTATGAGACCCTCTTGTTTGTGGGACAAGGGATCCCCCTCCGCCCAACAATTTGACTGGTAAAGTCTACGAAGTTATACATACCCTACCCCCTCTGAATTTGAACCCGTGACCTCTTAAGAAGAAACACATGTTCTTAAACATATACCAATACATCTCCATACATTAACTTGTATACCAAGATACGCTTCACTATTCTCCATATAAAAAAATATAAAACACTACACTTCACTATCCTCAATGTAAAAAATATAAATATCCTAATATAATCATTTATGAATTAAACTTTTTGGTATAGTGATATGTGTAGTTAATGTTAGAAAACATTTCCCTCTAAGTGATTAAAATTAATTAATTAAAACCTTGGGAAAGCTACCCAAATACCGAGTCTTGTGCTTTGGGTCCCTTGGTTTTCCCAAATCTATGTCGTGATATCAAAAAAGTTTGTGGGTGATTTCGAAAAACATACTTATCTAAGTGAAGACGATTTCATTGCTGGGTTATCAATAGATTTGTGAATATTTTACATGTAAATTTTATCCATGTTTATCCCTTCTCATTGCTCTTGTATGGAAAGTACTCAATTAGGATGCCAGCTTCCCACCATGTGTCTTGTCATGCCTAAAGGGGAGAGAAAAAGATGGTGTAGAGGAATCTATTATTAAGAGTGAATAGATCATGATTTGTCACATATGCTTTATGGAATGTAATCGGGATAAGTACCATCTTTTAATAATATGGTTTTCTATGATATTGATATTGATATGTTGAAAAGATGGTAAGAAAGATATCCTTATGGGGTATGATGGGAATCTTGAGATAATATATTAGATCACTTTATGATGTCTTTTTACAGTTTAATTGTGTTTCCAACTCTTACTTTTATTGAGTCAGAGTGTTTTTAGTTTTCATTTTTAGGTATTTGGTATTTGAATAAAGATTTGTATTTTTTAATAATAATGTGGGTAAATTTGTAGAGAAAAAGGTCTTAGTTGAATCATATGGTTTTTTAATAATAAATAATAAAATAGAGGGAAAGGTTTTCACTTTTCAAATCCAAGTTCGAAATCAAAATTATCTATATACAAAGTAACAAACAAACTATTGTAAAATTTAGTATGGAAAATTTATTGTACTACGAAATGTCTCAAAATTAGTTAAAAGTTGCAAAACATGTTATAATTCATAAGAAAAATTATTGTCCTAAAAAATGTCTCAAAATTAGTTAAAAGTTGCAAAACATGTTATAATTCATAAAATTTTAAAATGTTAGTCTAGAAAGAGTTATTTCAAGAACCTAAGATTCTTCAGTAATTTGGTCAATCTTTTTACAGATATGGATGTACTATTTGGTGATGTCCTATTGCTATTGTTATTAGGTTTCCTTCTTGTTTAACTTCATAAAGCATGGTAATTCATTCTACTAAATCTTGAACCTGAGATTGATTGCTATGCAAAGAAACACACAATGTCTACTTAATGTTCTCAACCTTAAATGCCATTTCCCCTAGCTATTCTGTCATTACTATATATTTTGCTTCATGGGCCTGCATTTGATTCTTCAAGCCTTTCTCCATTTCTCTTAGAGCACAAATTTGAACCCCTATCTCGATTGCGTGCCTTGCTCACTCTTGGGCATCAATTTGCAATGTGTTCTCCCATTTTGAATGCCAATCATTCCAATGCATTTCTCTAGTTGCATCCCTCCCTTCTCAAGGATCTTCATATGGTTGTGAACCTCGACTAATGCACACATTTCACAACCTTTGTTCCTACATTCCCCATAAGTACAAGAAAAACTATTAGGTTGTGGATCCTTTCACCACTTTCAAAATGAGCACATACTCCTACCACAAATCCATGCTGGAACAATATCCACCAAAACTAGATCATTGGGACTATACCATAGCCAAACCGTAATAGTCAAACCCTCCCACACTAGTCGTCAAAATATAATACAAGGAAGAGGATATGGAGGGGAGCTTTGACTCCCTATCCTTAGCTCCATGCATTTGTTTCTACAAGTCATTTGCTACATTTCTAAATTTAAGTTATAGTGCATTCATGGAAGGGGCATAAGGATAGATGCCCCACCATTTATACATAATTATTTGAAATCGGCTTTGATGTTTGCCAACTTGTCAACCATGGTGTTAAGAGATTGTACCACTAGATAGAAGGAAATGGACTCAAAATGTAGCACCGTATCCAATATTCAAAGGATTATTATTTTCAAACTACCATTCATAGGAATAAAATGAGCATTGAGGCAATTAATAATGATGGTTGAATCTCCAACTATTGTGATTTTATCGGTTCCCTTTATCCTTGCTCAATGTATCCCTTGTTACACTTCCATGGCTTTCTACTTCATTATCATAGGCTACTCCCAACCCCCGGGAAAATTCATTTTCTCAATTTCCTCAGGTATCATAGAGGATCCCCCCTAACACCTATGACCCCTGTAAAGATTCATCTTTTTCATTCATTGGTTATACTTATATCTAAAATTTGGGGACCTTAGCTTTGGGATATATATTAGAGCCGAATATAAAAAGATATTGGTTGATGCTCTCTAAATACATCCATGCAAAGAGATAAATTCTTTAGGCCATCTTTTTTACAGAATTGAGCATTGTCCCACTCATTGCCTTTGTAGTATTCTAAGTTGTGATGATGATTCACAAGCTTAGGGGAATGGGAACTCCCTTGGATGGGTCATCTTAGCTACCCATATCTTGCACTTAGGTCTTCTATGCAATAAACAAATAATTGAATCCACTCTGGTCAATATGACATTTATTCCAACCCATTCCTTCATCCAAATGATCCTAATATTAACAACTTCCACACAAATTCTTGATGGACACACTAAGCCTCTCCAAAAGTGAGATAAACGAGGGTATTTGAGACAAGATCTTCAAATTGTGTCTTTATTTCACATTGATTGTCCTTTCACATAGTAGAGTTTACTTGTAACATCCCCAACCACCCAGGCTAGCCACACCATATAAAAAAAATTCAAACTCTGATACCATTTAAGTAATTGATATACTTCTGCAATTGCTCAGATTAATACAGATAACAACATCTATATACAATTACAACATATACAAAAAAATCTCAGAAGAATAATTGAACAAATGTTAACATAACACATAAATTAACACATAGTAAACACTTATCTTTAGTAAAAAGAACACCAACTGTGTGCAAACCTTCCACGTTCCTCCCATCCTTAGACCACACTACTCATAAACTCTCAGCAGCGGGTCACCGCTGAGCTAGGGTTAAATTCCACCTAGGTAAATGATTTCTAACCAGGCTAAGGTCTCTTTAACATCATACAAACTCAAACACAATCCCTCATTCCCCACATGCCTGTCCCACCCCAAGAAGTGTGCCCTTTCTCTGCTCAACAGTCCTTTGGCTTCCCCACTTCCCTTTTAGGGCTTCAACAACAGGCCGAACATGAAGTCTCAGAGCCATGTAGATGCAGTTTGGCACCTTGGTAAATCAATTCCCAACAATTCTCTCACCTGGAGAGAATGCTCATGGGCCTGAAAAACCACTTCTTTAGTTTCCTATGGGCCTAAAAAACTTCTTCAATGTCCTAAGGGCCTGACAACCAGCCTCTTCAGTCCAACTCCAAATATAACCAAGGTCTCAGTACATGTACATGTACATGTATGGTACTAGCAACATGAAGGTATAGATGACAATAGCATGGAGGTAGTGAGGTGTGAATCATGATGTCCAGATCCTCCAAGGAACTAAATTTCCCCAATTATATTTTCATGTCCCCAACTTGACACTTGTCATGTTGGGAATTATCTTGGTTCCACATGGATTCCCTCACAAGGTGATACGTTCCTCAACATGAGGACTTAGGATATATTTAAATATCCATACTTTATACATTTTTGGGAATATTAATAAATATTACTTTGGGCTTAAGCCCCCTAGCTTAGCCCCCTTTCCCCGGACTCTTATCCCCCCCTTTCCCATTCTGGTGGCGTTTAGCCCCCCATACTCTTTTACATGGTTGGTCTACAATAGTGATGTGTTTTCATTAAAACTAAGTGTGATTGCATTTAAAAAAAATAGGCTCATTGGCCTTTCAGCTTCAGGCTCACCAACCCAATAACCATACAAGCACTTTGGCCTCAAAATACATTAATATAAATGTACTCTAGCCCCAAAGCGTCTTGGCTCATCATCCTATATGTAAATTACATTTATATTTACATTGGGGTTCGTCCTAGGGGTATTACATTCCCCTACCCCTTATTTATGAACTCTCCTTAGTGCAATAGATACACATACACAGTCAAAAAATTCAAAAGGCCTCAAACAGATGCAAATATTCTATTCACATAACATCCTCATGCTCCCAAGTTGCATCCTCAAGATCGTACCAGGTCCATTGAACCTTTACCAGTCCTATTGCTCGATTCCAAAGCAACTTGAATTTCCTATACAATATGCATATTGGATGAACTCAGAAGTCTCCTTCTTACTCCACCTGAATCACATTCCAATCAATGACATGATTAACATCATGTACATACTTTTTAAGCAATGATACATGGAATACATTATGAATACACATTGATGCAAGTAAGGAAAGCATGTATGCTACATGACAAATCCTCTCTAGGATTTCAAATGACCCACAATAACAAGATGTCAGTTTTAAACAATTTCCCAACTTCAGGAAACTTCTCTTTCCCTTTGCTTTTAAAAACACATGGTCACCCACTTTGAACTGTCTATGAGTTATGCCCTTATCAACATAACTTTTCTTCCTATCCGGGGGAGCTTTTAAATTTTGTTTTATTCTCGCCATCTGCTCTTCTATTTCCTTGAGTAATTCAAGTCCAACCACTGCTATGTCTACTGGGTTGTCCCAACTCACTGGCGTGTTACATTTTCTTCCATGAAGTGCCTCAAATGGAATCATATTTAGAGATGATTGATACCCACCGTTATAAGGAAAATCCACCAAATGAAAATAATCATCCCATTTGGATGGTTTATCCATCACATACATCCTCAACATATCTTCAATCACTTGATTCACCCTCTCTGTTTTCCCATCTAACTCTGGATGATAGGTTGTGCTAAAGTTAAGATTGGTCCCAAAACCTTTGAATAATCCTTTCCAAAAATTTGATGTAAATTTTGGATCTTTGTCAGACACAATTTTCTTGGGTATACCATGTAGTCGAGCAATTTCTTTCATATAAATATCAACAATGTTGGTTGTCTTGTGGAATAAATTGGGCAGCTTTAGTAAGATTATTCATCACCACCATGATGGAATCATGTTGATTGGTTGTTTTGGGTAGCTTGGTGATGAAATCCATTGTTACAACTTCTCATTTCCACTCAATAATGGGTAATGGTTGTAGTAGACCAGCTCAGTGTCTGTGCTTAGCCTTGACTTTTTGACATTCCAAACACTTGGCAATAAAATCAACAACCTCTTTATTCATACCTGGCCAATAATATTGGCTCTTGACAACTTTAATAGTCTTCTAGTAACTCGGGTGTCCAACATAAGGAACATTATGCATCTTTTTTAGTATTGTACTTTTCAATTCCTTATAATTTGGCACATAAATTAGTCCTTTGTACAAAATAATTTCGTTATCTTTTAACTCAAAACTTCTATTTTCTGCTGCAAAATACCTTGTTGTAATTTTGTCTTTATTTCCATGTACTTAGATCTGATTTTGCAAAATCTAAAATTCTATCTTTCAAATTTGATGTGTACATGCCAATGGTTGTACCATACATCTCATGCACTCTCTTGCTGAGTGCATCAACCACATTGTTATTTTTACCTTTGATATGCTTTATATCAAAGCCATATTCATTGAGGAATTCTAACCACCTACTTTTCCTGGAATTTAGAGTTGGATGTCCAAATAAATATTTCAGACCACTATGGTTTGTTCTCAACTCGAATATTTTCCCCATGAGGTAGTGCCTCCACATCTTCAAGGGATGCACTATGTCTTCCAATTCCAAATCATGAGTAGCATAATATTTTTCATGTTCCTTTAATTTTCTTGATTTGTAGCACACCACATGTCCATTCTAACTAAGAACTCCACCAAGTCCTTCTTTACATGCATCTGTACATACAATGAAGTCTTCATTTGGATCAATAATCCTCGATATTGGAGCACTAGTCAACAAATACTTCAAGCGTTGGAAACTTCTTTCACATTTTGATTTCCACTCAAAATTCACACCCTTCTTATGCAAGGAAGTGATTGGGTGTGCAATCTTTGAGAATCCTTCAATAAATATTTTGTAGTAACCTGCAAGTCCCATGAATGATCTCGCCTCAGAGACATTCCTTGGTGTTGGCCACCCTTCAATGGATTTTATTTTCTCTCAGTCCACTGCTACCCCTTTCTCTGAAATAATATGCCCCAAGTAATGTATCTGCCTCTGGTAGAATGAACACTTTCTCAAGTTTGAAAATAGTTGATGCTCTCTCAATACTTGTAACACCATACTCAAGTGTTTCTCATGCTCTTCTTCAAATTTTGAGTAAATAACTATGTCATCCAAAAATACAATGACAAAATTATACAGGTATTCTCTGAAAATACCATTCATTAAACACATGAAGACAATCGATGTATTTGATAACCCAAATGACACCATTGTGAACTCATAATGGCCATACCTTGCTCTGAAAGTAGTCTTGCTAATGTCTTCTTCCTTAATTCTTACATGGTGATAAATTGACTTGAGATCAATCTTAGAGAACACTTTAGAATCTTTTAGCTGATCAAAGAGACAATCTATCTTTGGAAAAGGATATTGGTTCTTCACGGTTACCTTGTTCAACTTCCTAAATTCAATGCAAAGCCTCAAGGTTCCATCCTTTTTCTTCACAAATAATATTGGGGCACCACAAGGTGACACACTTGGGTGTATATACCCCTTCTTTATAAGTTCCTCCACTTGCATTTGCAACTCCTTCAATTTTTGTGTACTCATCCTATAAGGAGTCTTGGATATTGGGGTTGTTGCATGCATCATATTTATGGAGAAATCAATATCTCTCTTGGTTGGAAGCCTTGATATTTCTTTAAATACATATTCAAACTATTTTAGGACTATTTAATCTTCGATACTTGGTACTTTATCCTTAGGTTCCTCCTCCATATGTGTTGCAAATACTTGACATCCTTTCTTGAAGTTTTTCTTCAGCTGCAAGGTTGAATGATCCAGGTGGATATTAATGGCCACCCACCTGTTCCAAATTCCAACTGGCTCATCTTGACAGTTTTCAGTTCAACACATTTCTCTGTTATGGGGACATTTCTTTGTAATTGTGGGTGTTTCACTTACAAGGATATCCTAAATCCCTACACAACATCCAGGTGTATATTGGTGGTCACCCACCTATTCCAACTAGCTTATTTTGGAAGTTTTCATGTCAGTACATCTTTTTGTACTTTCAGGGTTGTTTTGGGGCTCTAAACAATTTTTTCTTGGCTTACCACAGTCGAACTGTAGACATAGTTAGAGTTTGATGGCATAATGCATATTTCTCGAAAATACCTTTCCAACGGGCTATCACATGCCTAAAACAAAGATCGTATGCAAAAGTTACGACTCCAGGAAGTTAATGCACTAACTTACCCCAATAGGGCCCACGTGACTTTTGGCGCTTCATATCCTAGGGTTAGGTTTTTGGATGTCTAGGGTTTTTGCATTCATGTTTATCATAAAAGGCCTTCAAAGCCTCATTGTAATCATCTTCTTGCGAATGAGCGTAGTCGTCACATCTCTTCTTAGAGATAAAGTTGCCACCATACTAATGAGTTTTGCACTCTGTATTTTTACAGTCTCTGTACATTTATTTCATTAATATAAATCATGTATTGTTGTATTTCTCTGTTTCTGACAATTCTTAAGTGTATTTCATTATAATATCTCCGCTTTCATTTCATTCCGAAAATAATCCGGATCACTGAAACTTCTCTGATGGTTACTGCTCTTGGAATACCCTGAACTGTCCTCAGGTTCCCTTCTTCATCCAAGCAGGTAAAGGCCTTATTATAACAGTCTAGAACAACATGATGTTGGTCCAACCAATCCATACTGATTAGGAAATCACTACAGGTCTTAGGTATTTATTTTTTCCCTTCAAACTTTCACGGTCTCCAAAGTACACTCTCGCGTTCTGTCGCCCTTAACTTGCTCCCATACTTAGAAGTTTTTCTTATTTCATCCATGTTATAACTTTCACCTCCTCCAAAAGGCACCTTGGTGTTCCATTGTATCCATTATACACCTATACTTAGTCATTTTATCTAAGCTCCCATCGCGGGTTCGTGGTCATTTTCGTATGCTTCATCACCTCTGCGATATCCTTCACACCCTCAAAGTCTTGACACTTAGTCAAATTTCGAAATGTCACCATGGGTTCGGGTGATACAATATTTCTTTTACTCTTAGAACTACATCCACCTGTCGTGCCGACAAAACCTTAGGACTTAGCCGATTTTCCACTTCTTACCATGTGTTCGCAAGGATACCTCTTTCCATACTCCCGATTCTCTCTGCACTCCATGATAACTTAACACTTAGACAAATCCCAAGATCTTACCGCATTTTCGTGGGACTAAAGTTGGCCTACCACATGGCTCCACATCACCTGCCAACTGTCATTCCATCCAACATGTACTTGCCACAGTGGTAGTAAACATCTTTCTTCTACCACATCAGCTGACATGTGGCCTCCACGTCACGCTAACATCATCGTACGAAAAAATACCCAATTTTCTCTTCCAAATTTGTTGAATTTCACATTTGTTTTTTCCAAAATGCCAAGAATACATAATTTTCAATTCTTTCTTTGACCACCATTACAACTTTGTATTTAAACTTCACATGACCATTTTTTATCCTGTAAACCCAATTCGATCTTTACATAAGAATTTGGACCTTTCCCTGTCAAATTTCTCCATAATTTTGTTGCAAAAATTGGGGCTTTTTCCCAATTTTGCCCAATTTTGTCCTGGGTGCCATGGTTGCTCTGTAAAATTAAAAAAAACGGCCATCTACAAGCCCAAATTTTCACCATTAGAGACTAAAATTTCTTATTTTTAATTTCCAGGCTTGATTCTTCACATTACCCATGAGATTTCTCTCAATTTTACTGCAATAATTTAATAAAAAAAGTTGCAGACATACTCCAAAAATTAATTCTTTGTGAATTTCCCCTTCAACATTCTGCTAACTCGGCCCATCCAGGCTCAGTGTTGAAAACTGGGCTTTGATACCACATTGTAACGTCCCCAACCACCCAAGTTGGGCCACACCACACAAAAATTTTCCGAACTCTAATACCATTTAAGTAACTGATACACTTTTGCAATTGGTTATATTAATACATATAACAACATATATATACAATTACAACATATACAAAGAAAACCCATAAGAATAATTGAATAAATGTTAACATAACGCATAAATTAACACATAGTAAACACTTATCTTTAGTAAAAAGAAAACCAATTGTGTGCAAACGTTCCATGTTCCACCTAGCCTTAGACCACACTGCTCATAAACTCTCAAAGGTGGGTCACCCCCGATCCGGGGCTAAATTCCACCTGGGTAAAGGGTTTCTAACCAGGCTAAGGTCTCTTTAACAACATACAAATTCAGACAAAGGTGCCAACCTAAATTAACAGCCTACAGTCCCTCATTCCCCACATGCCTGTCTCATCCCAAGATGTGTGCCCCTTCTTTGCTCAACAGTCCTTCGGTTGCCCCACTTCCCTTCTGGGGCTTCAACAACAGGTCAGATAGGAAGTATCAGATCCATGTAGCTATATTTTGGCACCTTGGGAAATCAATTCCCAACAGTTCTCTCACCTGAAGAGAATTCTCATGGGACTGACAACTCACTTCTTCAATGTCCAATGAGCCTGGAAACCCGCTTCTTCAATGTCCTATGGGCATGACAACCCGCCTCTTCAGTCCAAATCCAAATCTAACCAAGGTCCTGGTACAGTACTAACAACATGAATGTATAGATGACAATAACATGGATGTAGTGAGGTGTGAATCATGATGGCTAGATCCTCCAAGGAACTAAATTTCCCGAATTATATTTTCATGTTCCCAACTTAACACTTGTCATGTTGAGAATTAGCTTGGTTCCACATGGATTCCCTCACAAGGTGATACATTACTCAACATAAGGACTTATGATATATTTAAATATCCATACTTTATACTTTATACATTTTTGGGAATATTAATAAATATTCGTTTAGGCTTAAACCCCCTAGCTTAGCTCCCTTTTCCCATACTCTTAGCCCCCCCTTTCCCATTCTGTTGGAGTTTAGCCCCCCATACTTTTTTACATGGTTGGTCTGCAACAATGATGTGTTTTCATTAAAACCGAGTGTGATTGCATTTTACAAAAATAGGCTTGTTGGCCTTTCAGCTTCAGGCTCACCAACCCAATAACCATACAAACACTCTGGCCTCAAAATACATTCATACAAAGACACTCTATCCCCAAAGTATCCTGGCTCATCATCCTATATGTACAATTACATTTATATTTACAATGGGGTTTGGCCTAGGGGTATTATATTACTCTCATCAATTTTGCATTGAGGTAGAGCAACATGTTCCTCAAGAGCATCTTACATGTTGAACATGTTCCCTAAAGTAGGAGATCAAGGCCCACTTTGTCTACATATGCTCACCATATTATGACATCAGAGGGTGGCTCTTCTACTTTTTGAGGGACTCTTATGATTTACTCCAATACTTTATGGCATATGAGGATCAATGGTGGATATCCCTCTTCTTTTAGAAGATGTTTAAGCTACACCACTGCCTTGCTTGAGACAAATCTTCTAGAATGACCCATATTAGATTGATTACATCCTACTTTTAACCAAACTTGAGTACGAAGAAACCCCATTACCAACTTACTAACATGGTTAGTAGGTGTGTTAGACAATACAAATCCCTTGGTAAATCCCTCAACCACATAATCATAATAGAGTTCTTTCCGACCTCAAATCATAGGAGAAATGTGCCAAAGCAATATGACTCAATCAATTCAATTCAAATATCTTCCTCTTGAGCTTTTACTTACTTCCCATTCAACAACAAATTAAGATTCTTGCTTTTTGGAGTTTCTAATTGTAAACTTAACTTTATATATGTTATTTTTAAGATGTGTTTGCATCATAGTAGCACGAGAATCGTTCCCGACATTTCCAACATCTTTAAAACTTGTTCCCGACGTTTTTTGGAGCTTGGGAACTGGTACGATATGTACCTCCGCAATTGGCTGGGAACTCTTTTGAGAACTTGGAAGCTTTTTGGGAGCTTCAACATCAAGGAAATGAGAGCTTGGGAACTAGTTTCCGAAATAGAGAGCTTTAAATTAAAATTATATTAATTTAAAATGTAAATATTTTTATTCCATTATTACATATACATAATTTATTACAAACATTTTCATTATATTTATTTAAAATATCACTATAAAATAAAGACTAAAATACACTAAATATTATTTTAAAAATTATTTAAGTAAAATAACTTAATACTACTCACTTTATAGTGGTGTATATGATTTTTTTTTAATGCATGCATGTTTTCCTTCAAACCTAGATTAAACATGAAAGTCTAATAAATCAATACCCTATCCATGGCAAGCATTTGCTTGAGTTTGTTGTTGCTATCAACCAACCATATCATTGACTTTTATTGTATTTTCATATTACAAGAGTAGTACACTTTAACTTTTTCCAATCAAAACAAGAATAATGCTTCAAATTTAGAAAGATGTTTGAAGTTTATATATGTAAAGTTTAATTTAAAAAACATGTTAATATTTTATATATGTATTTTCAATTTTGTTTCTCATTTTTTAATAGATTTTTTATGGATATTAAAGTTTCAATATTATGTTAAATATATTCATAT
>ML785864.1:450162-509504 GCA_009831015.1 Picea engelmannii
TGAAATCCAAGTTTGAAATCAAAACTACCTCTACACAAACTAACAAACTACTATAAATTTTAGTATGGTAAATTTATTGTCTTACAAAATGTCCCAAAACTAGTTAAAATTTGCAAAACATGTTATAGTTCATAAAATTTTAAAATGTCGATCCAGAAAGAGCCCTTTCAAGAACCTAAGAATCTTCAGTTGAGTTTGGTTGATCTCTTTACAAATATGGGTGTACTGTTTGGTGATGTCCTATTGCTATTGTTACCAACTTGCCTTCTTGTTTAACTTCATAAAGCATAGTAGTTCGTTCTACTAGAGCTTGAGCCTAAGATTGATTGTCATGCAAAGCAACACACAATGTCTACTTATTGTTCTCAACCCCAACTACCACTGCCCCTAACTATTTTTTCATTGCTATATATTTTTCTTCCTAGGCTTGCATTTGATTCTTCAAGTTTTTCTCCATTACTCTCAGAGCACAAAGTTGAACCCCTATCTTGATTGTGTGCCTTGCTCACTCTTGGGAATCGATTTGCAATGTGTTATCCCATGTTGAATGCCAATCATTCCAATTCATAGTTTCTCTAGTCACATCCCTCCCTTCTCAAATATATTCATATGGTTGTGAACCTCGACTAATGCACACATTACACAACCCCTTTTCCTACATTTCCCCTAACTACAAGAAAAACTAGTAGGTTGAGGCTCTTTTCACCACTTTCAGAGCAAGCACATAATCCTACCACAAACCCATGTTGGAACAATATCCACCAATGCTGGATCAGTGGGACTATACCATAACTAAGCCATAATAGTTAGACCCTCCCACACTAGTTGTCAAAATATAATACAAAGAGGAGGATATGGAGGGGAGATTTAAATTCCTATCCTTAGCTCGATGCATTTGTTTCCACAAGTCAGTTTCTACCATGATAAACTTAATTTATAGTGAATTCATGGAAGGGACACAAGGATAGATGCCCCACCATTTATGCATAACCTCCCCTCTTCCGAATCCACTTTGATGTTTTCCAAGTTATCAGTCATGGTGTTAAGAGACTGTACCATTGGATAGAAGGAAATGGACTTAAAATGCAACACCACATCTAATATTCAAAGGATTGTTCTTTTCAAACTACCATTCCTAGAGATAAAATGAGCATTGAGGCAGTGAATAATGTTGGTTGAATCTCCAACTATTGGGATTTTCTTAGTTCCATTTATCGTTGCTCAATGTAGCCCTTGTTACATTGCCATGTCTTTCTACTTCATTATTAGAGGCTACTCCCAACTCCCAGGAAAGTCATTTTCTCAATTTCCTTCGGGATCACAGAGGATCCCCCCTAACACCTGTGACCCTTGTAAAGTTTCATTTTTAATTCATTGGTTACACTTTTTTTCTAGATCTAAAATTTGGGGACCTTAGCTTTGGGGTATATATCAGAGCCAAATATAAAAAGATCTTGTTTGATGCTCTCTAAATATATCCATGCAAAGATATAGATTCTTTAGGCCATCATTTTTACAAAGTTGAGCACTGTCCCTCTCATTTCCTTTATAGTATTCCAAGTTGTGATGATGATTCACAAGCTTAGGGGGATGGATGCCCCCCTAGATGGGTCATATTAGGTACCCATATCTTGCACATAGGTCTTCTATGCAATATTAAACAAATAATGGAATCCACTTCGGTTGATATGCCATTTCTTCCAACTCATTGCTTCATCCAAACAATCCTAATATTAACAAGTTGCTTCCACACAACTTATAGATTGGCGCACCAAGCCTCTCCAAAAGTGAGATAAACAAGGGCATTCGAGATAAGATCTTCAAATCGTATATTGATTTCACATCGGTTTCCTTTGCACATAGTAGAGTTTACTCCCATCAGATTTGCATTGAGGTAGACCAACATATTCCTCAAGAGCATATTACATTTACATGTTGAACATATTCCCTAGAGTTGGAGATCAAGGCCCACTTTGTCTACATATACTCACCATATTATGTCATTTTAGGGTGGTTCTTCTACCTTTTGAGGGACTCTAATGACTCACTCCAATGCTTTATGGCACACGAGGATCAATGATGGCTATCCCTCTTCTTTCAGAAGATAATTGACTTGCATTGATGCCTTGCTCAAGACAAATATTCTCGAATGACCCATATCAGGTTGATTACTTCCCACTTTTAACCAAGATTTGAGTAGGAAGAAACCCCATTACCTACTTACTAAAACTGTTAGTAGGTGCATTAGACAATACAAATCCCTTGGTAAATCTCTCAACTACATGACCATACCAAAGTTTTCTTTCTAACCTCAAATGACAGGAGAAATGTGGCAAAGCAAAATGACTCAATTAATTCAATGCAAATCTCTTCGTCTTGAGCTTTTACTTACTTCCCATTCAAAAACAAATTGAGGTTCTTACTTTTTGGAGTTTCTAATTTTAAACTTAGCTATATGTGTGTGTGTGTGTGTTTGCATTTTCAAATGCTTTTTCTTTGATGCATTTTTTATAGTTTTATAGATATTTTTTATTTTCACAGTACACCACCACCACTACCAATAACAACAATAATAGCATCAGGTGAAGTGATAATTATGTAATTTTATTTAAAAAAACTATATAATTTAATAAATTATTTTTTAAGATAGCTTTATATTTCATTAAAATTGTGAATATCAATAAATGTTTATTTATTACATTCTTATAATATATTGTGAATAAATCAAAAGGACATACATCTATTATATCAAGCAAGCCAGAGGATGACGGGGTGTGTGGTTAGTTCAAGCTGGATTAGCAGTGTTGAGTTGGGGTTGGAAGATAATCTTGTGGTGGAATGGGATAACTACAGGCAGAGCTTGACCGACTCTGGTATTTCTTTAGTGGATAGACAGGATGGGTTGATTTGGACAGGGGTTGATATGTCTGGCCATATTTCTGTTAAGAATGTTTATGAAGCCTTGTCCAATAAACTGTGGAGATTCAAACTAGGTGGCTGGAGGAGAAAATTTTGGAAGTGGGACTGCCCTTTGAAGATAAAGATTTCTGTTTGACTTTTAGCTGAAAACAAGATATTATCCTAGAAAAATTTGCAGAAGAGAGGATGGAAGGGGCTAGGTATATGTATTCTATCCAAAAATAAAAGAGAATCGACAAAACATATATTTGTAAACTGCTCCTTTACTATATCAGTTTGGGAGGAAGTTAAAAAGGCTTTAAATCTTTCTATTGGTTGGAACGGCTTAATGATGAATGAATGCTTCCAAAACTGGGCATCTCAGAATTCTGATATACATGCTCTTCCGACGTATATATGATGGTACATTTGGATAGACAGGAATACATCCATCTTTGAGGGAAGGTCACCTTCACTGTAAAGAATTGTTTATCTTGCCCAAGGAGCTTTGGACGTTATAAAGAAATTTCATAAAGTTCGTATTCAAAGGTTTATTCCTACAACTCTTCCTGTAGATAAATATCTTGCTTGGTTTGATGGGGCTACTCAACATAATGGTCTTTTTAGTGGCGTTGGTGGTGTCATAAAGCTTGATGACCATAGAGAATATACATGGATCCTAAACTATTGAAAAGGAACAAATTCTAGAGCTGAGCTTATGGGAGCTTGGGCTACAATAACTCTTGCCGCTAGACTCACAGTTTATGATTTACATGTTTTGGGGGATTCCAAGATAGTCATCGATTAGATTAATCGAAAAGGAGTGCTATTGGTGGCAAATCTTGATGGCTGGAAGGATAGAATAGATGAACTCATCCCGCTTTTCAAGTCTATCTCCTTTGCGCACATTTATAGGGAAGAAAATAAAGAAGCTAATTGCCTTTCAGAAAAGGCTCTTTTCAGTAGCCAAGGGAGAATTGCTTATAGTCAATGGGTTTATGGCCATGAGGGCCCTACCCTTTTCATAAATATGTATCGATTTTCTCGGGGTCTTTCTTTGTCATTGTTCTTTTTTGGGGCAAGACATAGTATTATTTTGTTTTCCTCTTGGATAAAGGATCCTAGCCCTGATCGTAGTTTTTTTACTGTTATGCTGAAGATGATGGTACTAGTAAGTTTTTTGGTCTTTGTTCTCGATTATATGGCTGCCTTTCTATGTACTGGACTGTCCATATATGGGACATCTTTGTTAGTGATGTTTCTGATATTGTAAAAATATTATATTATTATCAATATAATGTGGAATTTTTACTGGAAAAAATGATATAAGATGCTCAAGTCAGATTTGTGTATACAAAAGTAATAATGATTATTTATGATCACTTGGTAAATTTTCTAAGTGCTTTTATTCATATTAGCGGGTGTGACGTTTAAAGTGGAGTTAAATTTATATATTTTTTAAATGAAAAAGTACACTCATTAAAAAATATCATTTATATGAGTAATTTTATTGATGTAGTAATAAAATTACATTTGTATAAGTTAAAGGCATTCATGTTCTGTGTCTGATTAGAAGCGGGCGACTGCTCAGAGAAGGTACTATTCACTTTTACAAAATTTGGATCCCTTGGATCCACATAGAGTCTGGAAGGTGACTATATCATAGAATATACATTAAAAGACTAGGCATATCTAGTTTAAAAACAAAACTATGGGAAATCTTTCATATTTGCACTTAATACATTTAATCTTCAAAACATCAATGAGGAGAGAAGTACATTAGTTGAAGAGCGGTCCAAGTTTCGTGAAAATATTTCTTGGAGCCACTCGAGTCATCTTCCTTGATTTTTCAGTTTCATTTGTTTAGGTCAATTCAAAATTTGAGAGCTGATCCACTTTTTGATTAAGATTCTTGTAGATATGTGTAAATGAAATATGAGTGAATTCTACTTAGCACCTTTTAATTTCCTCTAATAATGGAACCAATGTGTATGACCTTATAAAGTGTGTGCCTTTCATGATTTGTATGAAAAACATCAAATCTCCATCAATATTCAAATGGTTAATGTTTTTCTCAAGAACCAAGAGTAGCAAGAGATAAAAGACCATAAGTTCACTGAAATTATTTGTGGCTTCGCCCAATCCAATTGAAAAGGCATAAGAAAGAAAAATATCATTTATATATTTGCATGAGATGTGTTTTAATAATAATATATCTTATTTAAATTATAAAATGATTAGAATAAAGTTTAATAAAAACATTAATATCCACACATACAATAAAAAATTATTTTTCTTTACCATTATTATTATATATTATATTTTTATTTTTATAAAATTATAAAATATATCTTTTTTTTTTTTTAAATAAAAAGGGGTGGATCCTATTATATTAGCAAAAAGATCATACAGTAACTGTTGATGATGCCAACTGTCTCGCCTAAACAGGAAACCGAGACAGCTGGATATCCTGTGCCAGGTGTGACTCTGTTACCAAAATATACATGGAAATGCCCTGCCCGAAGGAAATCAGGGCTATTATACTAATAAGTTTCAAAAAGTGTGCCATAACTAGATGTAAAGAAACTGAGCAAGCTAACTGAACTAGAACATTAGAGATACTTCTAACCGGAAGCTTCATTGAATCGTTTTGCCCGTGCGCTTCCTCTCGTTCCTCTGCTGTCGCTAGCCTGTTGGAAGCGAGTACGTCTGCACACACATTGGACATTGCCGTTGTGGAAGATTCTTGGAGTGGGCCGTAAAGAGCATGTCCAACCTTTGGTCAATCTTGGCGAGGCGAAAAACTTGGTCGTCCATTAGACTCCTGAGCTCGAAGATGAGTGGAAGGTGCCATGATTCGGAGAAGGATGACTATTCCAGCCCACCGCTGACGTCGGGTGCTTGTTGCCTGGAGTCTGTCGCTGCTCTAGTCGAAAGCCCTGGTGGCGCCTCCGTCCCTGTGGTGCTGTCAAGAGGGGTTTCCTCCTCCACGAAACAGGTTGGGAAGAAGTCCTCCGAGCTGTTGGCATTGAGGTTCTGTAGGGTGTCCCCGGGCGGGAGCTTACTTTCCTTTTTGAGTTCAATTGAGGGGTGGCTCTGCATAGCTTCCTCCAAACTGATTTCCTCTACGTACTCCATGGGAGGCGTCCGTGGTCGCCTTCTGTGTCAGGTGGATGCTATGGCAAGTGCCCGTTCAAATTTCCGTTGTCTCTAGCGCTGGGACTCATCCCTGTACCAAGCGGCCCCTCTGCGTGATTTCCCTCTCAGCCTTGGCATTGTGGAGACCCTGGAAGGGGCCCGAGTTCCTGTCGGATTGGCCTCTCTTCTCCTGAGCTTCAGTGGGGCTCTGAGTCTCTGCTCGGACGGAGTGTGCTGCGGATGCACTAGTGGAGTGAGCACTGCGAGGAGCCAATGCTTCTCTTCACGATTCATCCCTGTGATAATACACAATGCTAACATGACCGCCCTAGCCATTAAGGCTTGGTGTTGGGTGCTCTGCAGACTGGTACAATTCCCTCGCGCGAGAGGGATCGTCAAATGGAGGTGGTTGGTGCAACCCATGACTAATTAATGGCAGAAGGGCGCTCGCCGGTTGATGCATTAATAGTGCGTCCCGACGGCAGCCCGCGTGTCCCTTGTTGTCTTCGTGTCACCCCATCCGGGGGAAATTATAAAAAATATCTTAAGCATATATATTATATTTTTATTTTTATAAAATTATAAAAAATATCTTAAGCACAATTGTATTACTATTTATATTATATTCTTAATCCTTCCAACTATATTCGAAATTATTATCTACATGTACAATAAAGGATTATCTTTCTTTAAGTACACCATTATTATTATTTATATCATATTTTTGTCTTTTATTATCTTTCTTTAAGTACACCATTATTATTATTTATATCATATTTTTGTCTTTTTGGTGATTACTTTAAAGAGGGATAAAATACTTGGCTTTCCCTTGAGATGTTCACATATATTTTCCATCCTTTATAGTTCAAGTAGAGGGTAATGGAAACATGAAGGAAGGAGAATGAAGATGATATATTGGACTTACAATTTTGGAAGGAGGTACAATATTAAAAGGGTGTTGAGTTTAATGATTTTCTCTTCAAGCATTTACAAAGGTCTCACAAATTTTGGAAGGAGGTATAATATTAAAAGGGTGTTGAGTTTAATAATTTCCTCTTCAAGCATTTACAAAGGTCTCCATTTGTGGAGAGTTTTTTATCATCTTCACATGAGTGAGAGTTCATAACTCTATTATTTTGGGCGGGAGTTCATAACTCTATTATTTTGAGTGGGAGTTTATAATTCTATTATTTTGAGTGGGAGTTCATAACTCTATTATTTTGTTTCGATGAAAGTGATATATTGATGTAAAAGTATTTAGGATATATAAAAAATATGCATAATAAAAAAATATTTTTCTTTTCGGTTTTTATTTAATGTTAGGTTAGGATGTAGGATCATGAGCTTAGTTGATGAAGGCTATGCATTAAGGAATGTAGGGGAAGAAAGGTTGTGCCAAAACTTAATGCATTGGATTTAACAAGGATTCAGGGAAAACAGGTCACATCCATCGGATATAATTGATTGATAAATCGTCATTTGATCAACAATCCATTTTCTCCTACACTATTAAGGTTGTGAGCTGGGGTGCAAAGTTGAAAGGGGCTAGATTAATTGACATGGCTTGACTAATATCTAGATCAACGAAAAAATATATATCAAAGTTTTGGGGAATTCTAAGAGAAATTTGATCCCAATTTCTCAAAAGTTGTTATATCAAAAGGATATCAAGGATTCTTATGGCATATCAACAGGGTTTTATGTCACAAATTTGTACAAGGATCAAACATGGTAATGATTCAATTGTCAAGGAAGTTGAAGTAGTCTCCTTTTTAGTTGTGATAGTTTAATGAATGTATTCAATAATTCTTTGTAACAGGAAGAATGCAAGGTCAAGAACATGATTTTGATTCCTGGAGAATTTTAATTTAGAATATAGAGAGTTGAGGCCTTGGGCCTAAGAATAAGATCGATGGATTGAATATATGCATGTAATGACTATAATACTTGTAATCACTACCCATTGAATAAGAATATAAGTTGCATTCTTGTTCCATATTGTTGTAGTTTATGTTCTGTGGATGTTTTAATTTGCTTCTATTTGATTAATGTGCACTTTGATCACCTAAAACCTATCATTGCATTAGATAGTATCATAACAAGTTAAGCTTGCATGAGGTAATAACTTTAGTAGAGGAGAAACTCCATAGAACTATGTGAGGTTGTATAAGAGAGTTTTTTAAGAGGAGTTTGCAAGAGGAAATAACACAGAAGAGAGATTGCATAGTGAAATCATTACATGGGACATAGAGGAGAAGTTTGAGTTGGAAGAGGTAGAGGTAGGCTAAGAACACCAGGAAATGGTGATAGAATTATAGGATTGTTAAGATCGATGTCGACAACATTGGATGCTATAGAAGTGTCTCAAAGAAGGGATTTCACACCATATTTGAATGATGAGAGTAAAGATAAAGGGGAACAAGAATTCCCTAGGGAACATTGAGAAGAAGAGAATGCCCATAGGAGACGATTATATGAGCGTTGAAAGGGATGAATGACCTTATGCAGTTAGATGGGATTCTCCCCAATGAAATGTCTCAATTTGTGGTGTTATTTATTAGCAAATTGAAAGACACATAGTATAAATAATAAATTTTACCTAGATTTACTATAGAAAAGATATATTGGAATCACAATAGCCAAATAAAGAACCAATATAGTACCAAAATGTTATACCTTTATTACTAGAAGAAATGTTCACTTGCCTCTTCAAGGGGGCAACCTCTAATTGAGTAGGGATCCAATTACAAAAAATAACTTCACAAGATATTTCATTATGTTGCTTATACTTATTTATATAGTATTATTTACCTCCTAGCAACATTCTAGAGTAGGAACTTTCTAGTAGGAAAAACCTTCTATTAAGACTTCTTACATTTATTGCTTTCACACTACCACATGGGCCTTATTTAATAAATATGACCTCCATACATATAAAAACATAGAAACCTATCAATCTACTTAGGGGGTTAGGGAGATTAGGACCCTAACATTCCCTCCCCCTTAAAAAGAAGTATTGTCCTCAAGGCTGGAGATAGGGGAATTGTTGAAGAATCTTTGTTGGTTCACATGTGGCATCCTTTGTAGTATACCCAGGGAGTAATATTTGGTACCTAGGAAGGTACCCAATGGGAATGTGGTTATGTGAATGTTCTTATGTATTATTAGTGGAGTCCATTCAATGTAAGGTGGACTAGGTCCACTATAGTATTAAATAAGGCCCACTATGGTAGTTAGATATATTAGTGTGAACAAAATAAATGTAAGAGGAATTATTAGAAGGTTCCACTTCTATAAGGTTCCTCCACTAATAATACATAATCACATTTCCATAGGGTACCTCCCTAGGTATCCCATATTACCTCCCTAGGTATACTACATGATTGGGATGTGTATCCTTACATTGTATTAGTACCTCATGGATAGTGTGTTGGTGGAGACAATGCTCTTGTTTTTCAAGGAAATTCTCAAGATGCAACCAAATGGAACCATCTTCATCCAATTCGGGAAGGTTAATTTGAACATGGAAATGAGATCCAATGAATTTATTTAAGCAAGAAACATGAAAGATTGGATGGATTTAGAGTGGCTCGAAAGTTATAATTTGTAATCCATTAGCCCAATATGCTTGATGACCTTATAGGGGACATAAAACTTTGGAGAAAACTTCTAGTGGCAATTATCTTTGAGGGGACTCTTCTTATAAGGCTGCAAATGAAGGAACACTTGATCCCTTTCTTCAAAATGGCATTCAAAGTGATGCTAATCAACTTGTTTCTTCATCCAATTCTGATCCATCACCATATTATCTTTGATAGTGCAGACAATGTTGGGTCGAGCTATGAGGGTATTGGTGACCTCTTATACCTTAGAGAGTCTTGGTAAGTAGGATAGTACATATGGGGGATTTTGGCCATAGACAACCTCAGAGGGGGTCGTTCGAGTGGCCCCATGATAAGTTATATTGTACCTCCATTTTGCTGGGGTAACTACTAAACCCATTGGGACTAGAATTCTGAAGTAAAGGACCTCAAATATTCTTCCAAAAACTTGTTGACAACTTATGTTTGACCGTTAGTCTGGGGGTGATAGGAAACACTAAGATGAAATTGGGTTCCCTAGAGTTGAAATAGTTCTTTCCAGAAATTGCTAGTGAAAGTGGGGTCATGGTTTGTTATAATAGATTATGACATACCATGGAATTTAAAGATATTATTTATGAATACTTGAGCGACCATAGAAGCTTTAAAGGGGTGTTGGAGAGCACAAAAATGATCATATTTGGAAATGTGATCAACCACAATCATGATGACTAATTTATTGCTATATTTGTGTAAGCCCACAATGAATTCCATAGATATGTTAGTTCATACAACTAGCATAATAGGTAAAGGTTGTAGTTCACCTCGAGTTTCCATTATTTCTTCCTCGTGTCTTTGGAAAAGGTTGTATTCTTCCATAACAGTGTAGATGTCCTTCTCCATTCCTTCCCCAATAAATCAATGTTTGATCCATTCATATGTTTTATGGAAGTTGGAATGACCTGTTGTTGGAGATACGTGGAGTTAAAATAACAATATTGATTTAAAGGTGTATCATTTCCTCAAATGTAGATTCCATTTATAGCGAGCTCATCATTATGCCAAGTGTAGCCTTGAAGATGTTGGATCGGGTGGGAAATATTGGTATCTATCAACCATTCCTTGTGGACCTCATTCAACCAATCTGCTATAACGAAGGAGAGTGGAAAGAGGGGCCCTTCCTCTTCATACTTTTGAGAGAGAGAATCTACTACCACATTCTCCTTTCCCTTCTTATAGATGATCTCATAATCACAACACAACATTTTGATGACCCATTTCTATTGTTATGGGGATGAACTCCTTTGCTCCAAGAAGTGTTTCAGGCCACAATGATCAATTTTAATCTAGAAACATTTCCTTGGTAGGTAGGGACGCTATATATCCACAACATGCAAGATAACCATCATTTATTTCTCATAGGTGGATTTTCCCAAGTGCCTTTGACATAGTTTTTTTGGCTCTTCCCTCTTGCATGAAGATTACTTCAATGACTTTACCTGAGGCATCGCATTAAAAAAAAAAATCATAGTGAAATATGGTAGAGCAGGTACTAGGGTTGTACACATAACATTCTTCAAATCATGGAAGGTCTTATCTATGACTTTAGACCAATTGAAACATTTTTTTTAAGAAAGGTAATGAGGGGAGAAATAATATTTCCATAGTTCTTGATGAACTTTTAAGAGTCTTAGGATGTGGCTATTGGGTATGTGTTATATTATTTTCACGACTAAAACTAGTGTTTGTGTTGCGCCGAGAGTGCGAGGGGTGTTGCAAGGGGGTGGGGGCAGTGCCCCCAAATTTTGTTTTTGGTGTTTTTTGCGTATGTTTTTAGTGGTTTTTCAACACATGGTTTTAGTTGATGGTATTCTAATTCTGTTTTAGGAATTAGGGTTGTTGAATAATCTAGGTCAATGGATTAAGGGTTTTATATGCCACAAGGTTATATATATGTATTGTGTTGTAAAAAATGAAGACATAATGAATAGAAGATTAGAGGTGCAACCCTAAACAAGTTGCTATTTTTTCTGATTTAGGTTTCAAGGGTAAAATATCCATGTAATGTGTGTGTATGTGTGCCATTGTATATTTTCTATTTTTATTAAGATTTGCAGTAATTTATAGTACAAGGTTAAAATATGCATTTGGTATTATAACAATTATTGGCTTCAATGGGACACCTTTGTGGTCAGGGGTTTTGGCTTGGGTTTGTGGTAAACCTTGTTACAATGGGAGATCTATGGTATCGATTCTTCAAGTGAAAATAAATGGCGAGCAATTCAAAACTAGAGATTGATAAATTTAATGGATAAAATTTTGAGCTATAGAAGCTCAAGATGGAAGATATGTTGGTGGAAAAAGATCGGTGGATCATTGTGGATCCAGGAACTGCACCTACAATAATTTCAGTAGAAGACTAGGAAAATTTGGATCAGAAGGCGAAGAGAAAAATCTAGTTGTGTCTCTTAGATTCAATATTACTGAATGTCTTAGGGGAAGCTACAATCAAGGCATTATGGGATAAGTTAGGGATTTGTATCAGTCAAAGTCCCTGGTAAACATATTTTTCATGCCGAAGAAGCTGTATAACCTAAGGATGAAATATGGAGACTTAGTGATAGAGCATATGAACGCCTTCAATATAGTGGTAAGTTAGTTATTATCCATTGATATTAATATTTCCGATGAATACAAATGTAGCAATTTATTGTGCTCTTTACTAGACTCCTGAGATAGTCTTGTTTTGGACACATGTAGTAATACAACTACTTTAAGTTTCGATGATGTGGTCTCATCCTTATCGTCGGAGGAGATAAGGTGGAAGAATGTGGAAGGACAAATCACAGTACAATTATTTGTAAGAGGACACTCCTAAGAAAGAAATAGATCTAAGTCATCAAGTGGGAGATATAAATCTCCTGGAAAGTAATTTGTAAAGGTATGACGAAGATGTGGAAAAGAAGGGCACTACAAGAAGCAATGTAGATCCAAAAGTGTTGAGAGAGGAAAGGGATCTGATGATGCTCCTTATACAGAATAAAAAACCTCCAATGAAGAAGGAGGGGATGTGTACTTGGCTTCTTCAATCACACATGAAAATCATTAGACATGGTTGGTTGACTCAGGTGCATACTTTCATATGAATTCTCACAGGGATTGGTTTTGTGAATATGAAAGGTATGATGGAGGTGGTGTTTTCCTAGGTGATGAATCAACAACCAAAATCATAGGACAAGGAAAATTCAAGTTGAAGCTCATGGATGGAAGGATTAGAACACTCCCTAGTGTTCTGCACATCTCGGGATTAGATATAAATTTGATTTTTGTAAGAAAAATGGACGATGCAGGGGTATACACAGTGTTTGAGAAAGAAACATGCAAGATGGTTTGAAGAGAAATGGTGTTATTGAAGGGAGTTCGGTGTGGAACTCTGTATAAGCTATAAGGAAACATTATTAGTGATGAGTGCAATAGCTCCATTGATCCCGAGATTGGAGATGAAGAAGAAAAAACTCCGATAGTCTCTGGAGAAAAGGTTATGTTGTTGCATCAAAGATTGGGGCATATCAAAGAGAAGGGATTTTGACTAATACATAGTAAAGGTATGGTTGAAGGTATGTCTAACTACTCTCTAGATTTTGATTTCTATGAACATTGCATATATGGGAAGTAGAATCAGGTAAGATTCTCGTCTGGTGCATTGAGGGCATAGGAAGTTTTACTGTTGGTGTAGAGTGTTGTGTTTGGACCTGTGTCGGTTCCATCACTGGGAAATTATGTGTACTATGTCTCTTTTATAGATGATTTCTCAGGAATTACATGGATATATTTCCTTAGGAAGAAATATGAATTCTTTGACAGGTTTAAAGAGTTTAAGACTCTTGTGGAAAATCAAACAAAGAAAATAATTAAGGTTCTGAGGAAGGATAATGGTGGATAGTTTTGTGGAAATGAATTCAAAAAATTCTGCAAGAAGTGTGGTATAGAAAGGAAAAATACTACTCCATATACACCTCAACAAAATGGAGTTGTAGAAAGGATGAACATGATGTTGATGGAAAAATCAAGGCGCATGCTTAATGGTGTTGGGTTAGGACATGAATTCTAGGCAGAGGCAGTGGGTACTCCATGTTACCTAGTCAATCGTTCACTCTCATCAACACTAGATGACAAGACTAGTCCACACTAGGTATGGATTGGTAGAAACCCTCTCTGATACATCTCAGGGTATTTGGATGTGATGCCTATGTTCATGTTCCAAAGGAAAACAAGGGTAAGCTAGATTAAAAGGATGAAAAGTGTATCTTTATTGGGTACAAAGATGGTCTGAAAGGTTATAAAACCCAGAAACTAAGAAGGTAGTGTATAACAAAGATGTGGTATTTATAGAAATCAAAGATGTTGTCAAATAGGAAGTCCTACAAAGGAAGGAAGAACTAAAGAAAATAGAGTTTGAGTTGAAGGATGATGAACCGGACTTTACAAAAGAACAGGAATAAGAAGAATAAGATCCTCATACTCCCATATTGAGGACAACAATTTGGGAAAGAAGGGAACATGAAAGGTATACTCCACCCAATTTATGTTCAAATTTTTCTTTGTCTATTTCTGATGATGATCCTAGAATTGTTAAGGAGGTAGTGGATTCAGAGGATGGAAAACTATGGAAAAAAGTCGATGGTAGAAGAAATGACATCCTTGGACAAGAATGAGGCTTGGGATCTAGTGGAGTTTCCGATTGGAAGAAATCCCATTAGCAACAAATGGGTGTTTAAGAAAAATTTGAATGCAGAAGGTAAAGTGGAGAAATACAAATCTCGGTTAGTAGAAAAATGTTATTCCCAGGTAGAGCGAGTTGACTTTGGTGAGATCTTTTATCCTATTTACAAGTTAAATTCAATTGGATTTATTTTATCTATTTGTTGGTTTACTTATGGGATGAACTAGGTTCTAACTACAGGATTACCAACAATCCTTCAACCATCGTCCCTTCTGGATACCATAAGGAAAAACAATGCACAGAGTGCACTACACAGTCTCACCCAAGATGACTTCTATCGGTGGCCATAGGAATCAGATGTATGCAACCATGGGATGGGATGTGTTTCTCTCTCAGAGGCAATAGATCCATTCAACTGCTAACCCTCGAATACCCATATATTATGCTAACTCTAAATATTACCAGTAACACAGTATATGAGCAACATAATTCATTAACCATTATAACCACATGTATTCCATGATAAATATTCATCTACTGTACTATAAGATTCAGATCTAAACACAAGCTATGACATTCATTTACTTAATTTTATTCTACATATTCCATTAGTTTATTCTTAGTGCACAATGTTCTTTCCTTTATCATTAACATGTTCATCATAAACTTACTAAAACAAATACAATCAGAAACACTGCATACATTCGCACAAAACATAGATATACCATGGTTCACCCCCCCTGGGGCTACGCCCACAAAGATTTGTCGCTTGGGCTCTTTATTCATATTCTTGCAAAATCTAGTGTTACGCACTGTAAAATCCTTCCACCATTACATTATATATCCATAGATTGCAAAAGTCTCTCCACAAGACCCCTTACTCAACTCAAGGATATACCACAACCTCAATATTACCCACCACAAAACGAAAAACCCTCTCCTCATCCTAAAACATTCTACTTATACAAAAATGGGACAAATCCCTTATAAAAACCCTAACCCTAAGTGGATTAGGTTTGTTCACTTTCTCCTTGACTTAATATCAACTGGTCCTTGATCCAACCATTTCTCCCAGTCGACACTTGTCCATTTTCCAATTGATCCACAACAATTTTTCCACATTGTAACTGCTTTTCTTGGCGCTACTTTTCCTCTTTTTCTGGTGTTTCTTTTCTTCTAATTTCGGCGCAATCCCTATTTTCTGGTGTTGCTTCAATTCCTTCAAAACTTCCTTGATTATCCCCAAAATTGGCTTGCGCCAACATGCCCCCAACAGTGACATCATGACTCATCCGGAGTCACTCATGGACTCCTACAACTTTTATTGCATGTGCCAGTGCTTCATACATCTCTTCTATATGCTGACATTTTTCCTTAGCTTGGTTGCTCTTCTCCGTAATGGCTTCCACCACCTGTGTGGTGAATGGAGGTCTCAATATTTCTCCCCCCTCCAAGCCTATATGTTCTATGTGTAGTTTCACTGCGTCAATCTCCATGAACAAATGCTCCGCCTTTTCCTGGAGGGGCTCCAACTGAGCCTGTCTTGCAATTTTTTGTGCCTGCACTACTTTCTCCTCTGCTTGTAGGCTCTTCATTTCTGTCATAGTATTGATTTTATTGGGTAGTGACATTGTCTTTTGTTGCTGTTTTACATCTGCCATTACTCCATGTAGTTTGTCTTCCCTTCCTTGCAGGTCTTGCAAGCTCCCATCTTCTAAGAGCTATGTCCACAGTTGGGCGCTCTTCTCCAACATCTATGTTATCCTTTAGATAACCTGTGTTACTTTTTTGCAAGTTCTGTGGCGTCTTGTTCTCATTGCACTTTGAATTATGGAGGAGTAATGGGTACTGCATGCTCCTCCAACTCTTTTATCTGGTCCTTGTAATGCTCCAAGTCCCGTGCTATTTTCCTCATCTTCTCTTAAGAAGATACTCCCTCTGACTCGACGTTGTCAGGGATGGTTCAAAATACTATGCCAATGTACTTCTCCATCTCCTCTACTTTTTACTGTGCTATCTTCTTCTCCTTCCCTTCTTGGCTGATTACTTCCTTAAGTGTGATGTTTTCCTCCTGCGCTATTTGTAAGTTCATCGCATCAGACATTGCCCAGGAATGAATTTCCTGCACGACGCTAATCTATATTTTATACAATACCTTCATCAGGATCTTGGGAAACGCCAAGTCCAATGTCTCAATTTACTTCAGGGGCCTCTGCGGTGCCTCCTCATAGATGAACAACATATCAGGGGTTATGATAAAATTGGCGCTCCTATGCACTGTAATTTGCATTGTTTCTCCAACATGCACTCCTTCCTTATTTTTTTTTGGTTTGTCTTTTGATGACCGCTCTGCCCTGATCCTCAACTGCTCCAACACAATTTTCACTTCCTGTATTTTCTCCAGAATCGAAGCCCTATGGTTCTCTACATTCTACCATACCTCTGACAGTTGGTCTTCGACTATTGTGGCTATTAGTTTCATATCATCTGCTGTTAGTGATGTTTCCAATGGTTTTTTGTGGGCCTTCTCCTTCTTCCTAGAGCCACTTGCTTGCTCCTCTGTCCTCTTCCTTTGGGAATCTGATAGCTCAGATGCCTTTTCAATATGTGTGTCCATGCCTTTATCTTTCCCAATTTTTTCCTCCATGGGTATTTCTTGTGTCTCCTCCCTTTCTTCTCCTACGCACACATGTTATGTTGTTCCTCTTCATGTCTTCTCTGTGCGCGGTGGATCCTGTGTAGAACCACGATGTGATTTCTTCTATGTCATGATTTTATTTTGTATTTGGATGCTTCCCCCCACTTGGCCTTGTGCGAAATTATTCTTTTTACTTGCACCATTTGTGCTTGTTTGTTGCACAAGGACTGTTCGGTCTTACGTCTGAGTCTGTCCTCCTGAAACTGTCCTTGGGATTACAACCACTTTCCATTCCTTGGGCCACTCCTATACCTCCATATTTATGTCCTATGTCTTCACACATTAACTCAACTGTAGCCACTCCTTGGTTGGGTCCCTCTTTGCCTATACCCACATGCTATGGCGTGATGCTTGAAAATTTGCTATCTGTCCAAACTCCTCGATAGTATCTGAGGAAATCCTCCATGTGTCAGCTAAACGGTTTTGGATCTCTGACAAGTAGAGAGTGAATACATCGTTGTTTATTTTCTTCACCTTTGGGTCTGTTGTGCTTCTAAGAGATGTGTAGCGGGCTGTACCACACTTTCCTATTCTTTGTAGGAACATATTGTACATTGGTTCTTTCCATCCTACAAGTGCAATGAGGATCAATAACCATGAGTAGTGGAACTTAGAGCTCCAATCCTGTGTGTCCTTGCAATCCTCCAAGAAATAATTAAGCAGATAAGGGGCCCAAATCATCGAGTTCCCCTTCTCACACTTCGTTGCAGCTGCTACCACTCCTGCTAGTACTTCCTCCTTTATGCAGTTGTGCATTAACTTTCACCCTAGTAGTCTTGTAAAAAATTTCGTCACATGATTATTTATGTCACTGATCCTGATTCCCCTATTTCCTCTCTATGTGCCATACTTTGCCTTAATTTTGTTGGAGATGGATTTTGCTTTGGTTTTATCCTCTAAGTATTGATCTGGATTCTCCCCATCCGTGGGTATCCTAGTGATGGTTGCGATCAAGTAAACATTGATAGGCAGTGGCCTATCCATCCACAAAATTCCTCCATGCACCCTTGCTAGGAGTTGCTTCACACATCCACTAATGTGTTTACTATGCCCAAAGTGCGGTATATCCAACAAATTCATAATCCCTATATTGTAGAGCCCCAGGATCCACTGCACAGGATCCAACAGTGGCGCGCCTGATGGGCCCTCTCCTCTACTCTCCATATAGTTATGCTATGCCAAATCTGGGAATTTGACTATGTCATCCACGTCATGGTTGGAGTATTTCATGGTGTCTAATCCTCCCACCATCTCATCATTTTCCTTTACTCCCTCTGGGATTTTTGGCATTACTATTGCTAATTCCTCCTGTGTGTGCGATATTCCTTGCACATTGATCTAAGCTCGTGCCTTCTTCTTCCCTTGAGGGGATGAAACCCTGTCCTCTAGTACATCCTGGTGTTCTGTTTCATGCTCTTCTTCTGGCTCTAGGCCCTACTGCGCTGAATTTGTGGCATGTTTTCCATGTTGTGGCTCTTCTCCCTTGGACATGTCGGATTATGTCCACTTTGCATCCTCCTCCAGCAACTCGACCTCTTGTGATGGGTTTCGTTCCTCCTCAACTTGTGTGGTATGTGGCTCATATTCTGGTGTATGGATTTCATCCACATCGACGACTGTGGGAATGTATTGCATCCATGTTTGTGTCACCCAAGAACTACTTCTCGTGTTTCTCCCAACCTTGCTCGACACTCCAATGCATGGTGGCGTCATCTTGCTAAAATCCTGACTACTGATCTCTAATCTCCACTGGTTATAAAAAATTCTCACTTTTTCGTGCTTAAGCTAAATTCTCCGTTCTCCTCCTTAGAGAAAAAAACACAAATGACCACATTTTCCTCCTTTTTTTGACTTTATAGAGGGACAGTGTACTGACAACTGTTTCACACTGACAGTTGTCACTTTTTCACTTTTTGCTGTGTGCTCCACTTTTTGTGTCTGCCAGCTATTTTCTAGCGCACAATGTCTTCAACACTGGTTTTTTTGCGACGCACTATTAATGCTAACACATATATTACATCAAAAACCCTCTAATATTCTTCTATCTTTTTGTCTTTTTGTTACATTTCCTCTTTTTATGGATTTTTGCCTTTTTCTTCGAACATATACTATAAACAATATGTACAATCTTACCTTCTCTCTCTATTTTTACCTCAGGTTGTTAGGTCGTCTATCTTGATACAACTTCAGTCGACTGCCATTCACCAATCCTATGAGATTCTTCCTTGCAAGATATTTCAGTTGCACAACATCTCCATTTGTGATGGCCTCTACATGATAATGCCCTAACCAGTGCATTTTGAACTTCCCTGGGTGTTGTATATACTGTTGGAGTTACTTCACACACACCTAGGATTTAATTTTCCTAAGTTTATTCCTTGTTTATTAGTCATAATTAGTCATTATCCAGTCTCCTATATTTTAGGGGAGAATATTCCACCTGGAGAATATTCTCTTTCAGTTGACACTTCGGTTTGACTAGTTGAGTTGAGTTTAGATGTTGCATTGGTTTTGTCACCATGCAACATTGGGATCATCACCAACTCACTATTGTTTGTTCAATCAGTTAACTGAAGACTAGTTGACTAGCTAACTCAACTAGGTGGTAGTTCACTCCCGTAATTGCCTGAGAGACTAGACTAGGTGGCAGCTTACTCTCGTAACTATTGGTGTGTGTCCAGTTCAATATATACCACCACTATGGCTCATTAGTTACTCATTTACCCTATATATATTGTAAATTATTCACTCTTTATGTGTGGAATACAGTTAATGAGAATTCTTCCATTCTTTCTATCTTGCTTCTTCTTTCTCAATTTCTCTCTGCAAATGTGTGTAGTATTTTCTAGCTAGATATATTTTGTGCAAGTTCAACACATTTACATGGTATAAAAGATGACAGACTGCTAAGCAAAAGCTACACCAAATCATTTTTTGCAGGTTCAAAAGATTGAAGACAACAAAAGGATGGATTATTCGTCGGAAATACTTCTCACGCCTCATAACTATTTGGAATGGAAGTTAAAGATTCTACTTCTTCTCAGAAGTAGAGGCTTATACCAAATAACCATGGCAATGGAAGTAGAGTCTTATTCTGTCAATGAGAAAAATGACTTTCTCAATAGACAAGATATGGCCATAGGAAGTATCGACATGTCTGTTTCTCCCGAACTTTTCCATCAAGTATATGAAGAATCACAAGGATTAACTCCAAATGAATTATGGAGCAGATTAGAGGTTCTATTTGGTAATAAAGAATATTTTGAGATTTCATGCAGGAGGTCGAATAGATAGAGCTAGAAGAGAAGCCATCAAAAGATCAAGCCTCTTATTATGAAGAGTCTTCTACAAAAGCATTTGCAGACATTTGTATTCCAATAATTGAAGATGATGTCTACTCCATTTCAGATTTATTTTCTGAAATTCATGTGGAAGATATATGGCATGCATCTCAGGAGTCACATGAAAACAATTTTGCATCCACCATGCATGCATCTCAGGAGACAAAAAGGGAGCCGCGCACATCAGACGCCATTCTGATATTTTCCGAGAACAATTTGCAAAAACAAATTGGATATTTGACTCGGGAAAATATCCAATTTCAAAAAAAAAATCGTCCGAAACGGAGTCCCGAAAGTGAATTTATGATCTTTTTAAAATCAACAAAATTTCAGCATTTTTCTGGAAACGACCGTACGGTTTTCAAAATTTCATCCAAAATTTATTTGGATATTATTCATTACAAGAACATAAAATGGATATGTGTGGAAATATCAATGATTCATATACTTCATCAGATCCGTGCAAACATCTACATCTTTAACAAAATCTTCAAAGAGCACAAACTTGCACAGTTGTGAGGTCTTCTTGGAGTGAAGGACATGGTTTCTTAGCAACAACATTTTGTTCCTTATCATTTTTTATTTTATGCATTGTAATTTGAGGGGGGGGTTTGTTCCCATGAGGTTTTCCCTCTTTCCTCGTTTAGTTCAGTGTATCTTTTGTATTTGGGTACCTAACATGGCCTCGTAGCTGGGACTCATTCTTTATTTTCACCATAGTGATGTTCAGGGGGGGTGTTGGAGTTACTTCACACACACCTAGGATTTAATTTTACTAAGGTTATTCCTTGTTTATTAGTCATAATTAGTCATTATCCAGTGTCCTATATTTTAGGGGAGAATATTCTACCTGGAGAATATTCTCTTTCAGTTGACACTTCAGTTTGACTAGTTGAGTTGAGTTTAGATGTTTCATTGGTTTTGTCACCATGAAACATTGGGATCATCACCAACTCACTACTCTTTGTTCAGTCAGTTAACTGACGAATAGTTGACTAGTTAACTCAGCTAGGTGGCAGTTCACTCCCGTAACTACCTGAGAGACTATACTAGGTGGCAATTTACTTTCGTAACTGTTGGTGTGTGTCCAGTTCAATATAGACCACCACTATAGCTCATTAGTTACTCTTTTATCCTATATATATTGTAAGTTATTCACTCTTTATGTGTGGAATACAGTTAATGAGAATTATTTCATTCTTTCTATCTTGCTTCTTCTTTCTCAATTTCTCTCTGCAAATGTGTGTAGTATTTTCTAGCTAGATATATTCTGTGCAGGTTCAACACATTTACAGGTATCTGCTATCATAGAGGAGAACTATATCTCCTTCCTTAAATTTTTTCTTATTTATGTTCCTATCATGCCAAGCTTTGTCCTTTGCTTTCTGTACTTCCTGGTGGAAGCCTGCTAAAATTCTGTCTTCTTCCGGCCCCATCAACTGATCCAATATTTCTTGCACAACAACTTCTTCTGTCATGTTGGTGATTACTACAATGCACAGACTAGGTACTAAATAATCCAATGGAACCACTGCTTCCTTCCCATACACCAGTCTGAATGGTGTATGTCTTGTATGCTTCTTGCATGTAGTACTGTAATTCCATAACATGGATGATATCTTCAAATCCCAATCATCCCTATTCTCATTGCAAATCTTTGTCAATGCATTTTCTAGAATCTTGTTAAAAGATTCTACTGTACCATTTTCCCAGGGATGGTAAGGTGTTCTCTTCTAATGATGTATCTCAAATTATTTTTTCATAGCTCTGATTGTACTATTAATGAAATGGGTTCCCTGATCACTCAATAAAATTCTAGGACATCCAAATCTAGTCACCACATTCTCAAAGAGATATCATGATGCAGTCCTTCATTGGGGCTGCTTCTTCCCATCTTGTTAAGTATTCTGTCGCAGTGATGATGTATCTAGCTCCTGATCTCCTTAATGGTGGATTAATGGGTCCAATGAAATCCACAACCCATTTATCAAACACCTGTAAAGTTACTTGGGGCATAAGTGACATTTCATCCCTTCTGGATTGTTTTCCCATCCTCTGACATACATCACAGGTCTAACATTATTCCTTTACATCCTTATGCACTGTAGGCCCCCATAATCCTACGCGCAACACCTTTTGTGTTGTAGGATTTTCTGCATAGTGACCTCCAATTATCCCTTCATGTGATTCTACTAGCACCATGGAGCGTTCATGCTCCATCACACATCTTCTCAGAATTCCATCTGCACCTAACTTGTATACATGACTTGCAATCAACTGATAGTCTATAACGTGCACTACCAACTATTTTTTCTGCGTGACAATGAATTTCTTGGGAGCCATTCCTGTGCTAAAAAATCCAACAATGTCAACAAAATAATCATCAACAATATGAACAGAAAATAAGTTAGCATAAGGAAAATTCTCCTCCAAGTTCCTTGGCTCCTCTCCATTAGTAATTCTTGATAGATGATCTAGTCCTACATTCAACTTCCCTGGTTTTACTATGATTTCAAAATGAAACAATAACAACCATCTAC
Organism: Picea engelmannii; assembly: GCA_009831015.1. Taxonomy (NCBI): domain Eukaryota; kingdom Viridiplantae; phylum Streptophyta; class Pinopsida; order Pinales; family Pinaceae; genus Picea; species Picea engelmannii. The sequence continues at coordinate 473,082 of ML785864.1, forward strand.
AGATCCTTCCCCCCAACACTGGATGTTTAACTAGGTACTTCAACGTGGAATGATCTGTAAACATCTTCAAATGTTGACCTAATAAATAATGTCTGAACTTCTGTAAGAAATATACCATAGGCAAACCTTCCCTTTCTGTAGTATTATAGTTATGCTCAGACTCATATAACTTTCTACTAGAAAAATATATTGGGTGATCAATGTCTCCTTCACCTGGTTATGCCAATACTACTTCAAGTGCAATGGATGAAGCGTCCACATGCACACGAAAGTCTTTTGTCCAATTTGGAAAGCTCAAAATTGGTGATGTCACCATATTCTCTTTCAGTATGTCCAAGATCTCTTGGAATTCATCATTCCAATGAAACCTAATGTCTTTCTTTAGTAACTTCTCCATGGGCACAATAATCTTTGCATAGGCCTTTATGAATTTCCTGTAATATTCTATGTGGCCCAATGTTTCTCTCAACCGACGTACTAACTTTGGTGGTGGTAAATTGACAATAACAACAATCTTTGCAGGGTCTACTATCAAGCCCTGTTTGCATACAATGTGTCCATGTAGGATGCCAAATGGTGTACTAAATATACATTTATTAATGTTCAAGGAAATATGACATTTCCTACATCTCTCTAACATTAACCTCATAATTTATACATGGTCCTTCAGTAAACTGAATACTGTCCAATCATCTAGATAAAATTCTAAAAATTTATGTATAAAATCCTTGAATGTAGCTACTACTACTTTGAAAAATATTGTTGGTGCATTCTCCAAACCAAATGGAATTATTGTTTACTGATAAGACCCCCACTCTGTTGTAAATGTAGTTTTGTAACTGTCCTCTGGAGAAATTCTGAACTTATGGTAACCTGAAAATCCATCTGTGAAAGAGTATACTTCCTGTCCTCCCACATTATCTAAAACCTCATTTGTAAATGGAGTAGGAAAATAATCATGCATGCATGCATCATTTAATTTACTCATATCCACACATATCCTAATCCATCTAGTCTTCTTTTCCCGGACCACCATTGGACTAATCCACTCTAATTCTTCCATAGGCTCTATGATTCTTGATTCTAGCATTCTGTCAATTTCTGCCTTCACCTTCTTCTTATAAATGGGGTTTAATATGTATGGTATTGCATCTGGTCTGAGGGTTATCTTCATTTATCCAATTTCTCCTGCTACCCTTTCATGTATGAAAATGTGGCTAGGAATAAATCACTATATTCATGCAGTAATTCAGTTATTTTTCCCATTGTCTCACTGTCCCAGTAATCTCCAATGATGGCTATATTGGGCTTCTCTTCAGTCCCAATATTGAAATTTTTAATCTTCATTGATGCAGTAAATTATTCTGATTGTAACTAGGGTCCTTCTAACCCTCTTCCTTTTCCCCCTTCTACTATCTATATGTCACTTGGGTTGTCTTCTACTTCTTCATCGTCCGCGACCTGATAATAGTAAACCAACTATTCAAGTGTTAATTTTTTTTAGTCTCTGTCTACTGTCACTACATCTACCCCGTACTCTTCAAATATCTTCTTTTTGATCCTCTGTAATGCCAGATCCACCCATGGATTCTCACTTTCAAATGCAAAAGTCCTAATAAAGTTCTGCTGCACTGCGCCCCATCTCATAGTTTCTCTGTGCAATTCTTTCTCTTTGTACCAGTTATTTGGTATTCCTTCTAATGTATGAATAAAGTAATGTGTCCATTACCTTGTTGGTACCAATATCTAGTTAGTGACACAATCATTTATATGATGTCTTAGGTTCCCTCTTCCATCATACTTTGGTAAGGGTCTATCCTGCTGACTCTTTCCAAATCTTATGTGCATCAGTCACTTACACTGATACCAGTCCTGAGTTACATACTTATGTGCACCCCACCATCATGCAAGTGTGTCCATCAATGCTATATCCAACACTAATAGTCTTTGACTATCCAAAACCTCTGTTTCAAACTCTATCAGGAAGTTTTCTAAATTTTCCTCTTCAGTAAATATGGGAAACTGTCTTTCCCAACCCATCTTACTGCGCATGTAACTCTGGCGCACCTCCTAGTAGAGACTTCATGCAATCTTTGCTGCTATTTTTATACTCCAGTATATGAATCTGACATGTTGGAATTGATACTCCTCCAACTGAGTACTCCATCTGCAATTAGATTCACATAATCTTCCTCTCGCACAGTAGTTCTATACAATTGGTTTACATAATCCTCTAGAACACTGTCAAACACAGGTTCTACATATATTTCACAATCTGAGGGATCTAAAGGTGCTACTACCCTAAAGTTCCCAGCTTCAAATATCATATTTCTAGTCTTCAAATTAATTATGGCCTGATTATCAAAATCCCAATCAATTCCCATTAGTGCTGAAAATGGTATAGACTCATCCACCATATCCATTACTTCAAAGTTTGTTGTGGTGCACACACCATCTAGATCCATTGTTGCATTCTTCAATCTACCTATGGGAATCACTCTCTGCTGGTTTTCTAGCTTCAATTGGATATTGGAATACCCTAGTGTAGGTTCTCCCATTGCTTCCCAAGTCTTCTTTGGCAAGATGTTGACATCTGATCCTAAGTCTAGGATAACATTTCCCATATTAAAGTCTCCTATATTTTCATTCAATATGTGCTCTTTGCTAGTTCTTTTATTTTTATGGAAATGATTAATATTCTTTGGTTCTGTTCCTATCCCTTATTCTATGCTATATTTATCAAGCATACTTCTAAACAAATCCATGGCATTCTTATCATTAAATAATTTAAAGAAAGATTCGAGGAAATTCTTTAAGTTACTTACTTTCTCTGTTTGCTCTCCTTTGTAAGTATGATCCAAAGATCGAGGCATATAAAAAATAGGAGTATCATACCTCAACACAATGTTTGATGTGGAGGCTTCATTCTCCTTCAGAAACTCCTTCTTTACTTCCTTAAAAATTTCCTTTTCCTTCTTTGCATCAAACTGATGTTGTGACTGAGTATTTTTCTGAATCCAACACTGAGATTCCTTCTTCTGATCCTGCACATCTGCTCCTATCTTCACTCCTCCTCTAGTCACTATATTGATGTTCCTCAAAGGATCCCTTATTTATGCAACAATCCACTGAACATTATGGTTATTTATATTCCTCTTCTCTTGGATATTCGTCATCAAATTCGGGCACTCTTTTGTCACATGATCTGCCGTGTGACAGTACATATATGTTGCTGCTGGTTGAGGACAATCTCTAGCATAGTGTCCTTGCTATTTAAAATTAGGGAAGATAATAGGCCCTTTGCCTCTTCCCATTCCTCCTCTTCCTCTACCTCTGAATCCTCCTCTGTTCCCATATGGATCCATGTTCTGTTGATGATATCGTGGTCCCTGATTATACTATGAGGTTTGCTGAATCTGTGGCACTACTTGAAATTGCTGCGCATTGTGAAACTTTGGCGCAGTCTTTCCTGCCATCAACTCAACCTACATCTTGTATGCATATGAGGTTCTTTCCTTCATTAACTCCAGAGATATATAATTTTTGTCTTCATTTCCTACTGACTTACAAAAGTTACAGAAAGTACTCTTTGGTTCTGTCTTGTACTTCTGCATCATAGGGCATTGATACAGATCATGCCCATGTGTCTTTCATATTTCAAACCAAGGCCCTCCTATAGGAAATGGATTTGGTATCCCTACTTCCACGTGTTGTGCAAATGTCAGAAATTCATTCTTTTGATTTCCCTATGATCTACACAAGGTACACCACACTGCTTATCTTTTCTCCCTATTCTTATTCTTGTTTAATTGCATTGTTAGGTTCTTCAGGTCTTCCTTCGGCTCCTCTATAGCTGGATTTGTCTGTTTATACTGATTCTCCTTTAACTTCATCGCTGCTTGTAGTGCCTCTAGCTGGTTTTGAAATTTTTGTTGTCTCAGTGGATATTTGAAGTGTGGTAACAAAGAGTTTATAAAAACTTGTTTGTGTTGCATGTCAGAAATGGGATACTTCATTTTAGCTTTCAATGTCTTGAACTTATGATTGATGTCCCATACATATTCTCTTGTTTTTTTTCTAACCTCAATCATCTCATTCATAAACTAATCCTCTAATTTTGGCCTCTGAAACTCAGTGATCAATGACTGCTTGATCTCTGCTACTATTCCTAACACACCCTGTGGATTGTTTATTGTCATGTTCATGTACCAATCCAGTGCGCGGTTTATGAATATTATTGCTAGTTGCGCTACTTTTGCTGCCTCATCAATGACTCTTTATGCTTCCCATATTCACTCACACATGAATATGTGCTTCTCTGGGTATTCTGATCCATCCCCATGAAACTATGGTAATATTATCGTTGGATCTACACCTGCCATTGTTGAATGTGTTGTACTTGCTCCATGCGGTACTACTATCTGTGTACTGTTGTTCGAACTTGAACTTCCATTGGTGTTTCTATCGGTACTTCCACTTGTACCACTACCTTTACTACTGCTGGTACTTCCACTTGTACCCTCACTTCTATTATGATCTCCTAGATTCTTCTAATGATCATTCACTTGTTCTCTAAACAACTCTTTCTTTATATATCATTTTTTGGGATTAACTGTGTAGTGTAAGCCATTAATCTATGACCCATATCCATGAGTAGTGTTGCACTCCAGAATCCCCTCTATGCTTAAACTCTTTCTTTGTTGATGTGTTAATCGTACATGGGGTTGTAGGTTCTACACCGATTCAGATCTGGGAAGGGGTATTTGCTTCCTCATTATGTCCCACTTCTCTAGTCTTTATTTCATATGTGTCATGCAATATTTATTCAATGTGCTCCATAGAACGAAGATCCTCTACCTCTTCTTCATCACTCTCCAAGCCTTCCCTCTCGGTTGTTGCTCTTTTCTTCCTATTGATATTATACTAGTAAGGTCTTCCACTGTGCATCGTTCTTGCCTTCTGCATAATTTCCTGGATCTCCTCTTGATCCATAATAATGGGATATTTCTCTTTACTATGCTCTTCTCTATTCATTTCCCCCTCCATCGCATACCTTCCTCAGGTTTCCCCTAACTCCCCCATGCACGTAGGGTAGTTTAGCTGTATGATTCCTTGGTTAATACCCTTTTATCATGTAGTAATATCTTGATCAAAGTGCACAACGACCTGATGTACCTTCCCCTTGGACCATTAAGAAAATCCTTCTCTACTACACTATAATACTTTGATGTATCTATTGCAAACTCAGTGATATACCCCACTACAATGCTGTGTAGCCATAGATCTACTGTGCACGTGAATTTGTTATTCACTTTTTTCAAGAACACGACAATTTCTTCTGTCCACTCCACTGATCTGACTCTAGTTTTTGGATCGGTATCTTTCAACCGTGTTATCCACTCCTACAATAGCATGGGAAACTCACTAAAGAAACTATCATGTATTTCATTGAATATGTATCTCTCCAAATACTATCTTGGCTTAAACCTAGAGCTTCTATTATCTTTGTGGTCAAACTCTAGTTCCTGGACTGCCAACCATGTTTGAATCTCTTCTTTCATGGGGTTCCAACCTAAAAACATCCCCTTTCTTGAACCCTTTCACTATACTGCGTGATGCATCCCTCTCGATCTAATATTCTAATTTCCAAGCGACAACAAAACCATTGTTGGTTTACTTATGGGCTAAACCAGGTTCTAACTATAGGATTACCAACAACCCTTCGACCATCGACCCTTCTGGATACTAGAAGGAAACATAGTGCACAAATTGCACTACGCAGTCTCACTCGAGCTAGATTCTATGGGTGGCCACAGGACTCAGATGTCTGCAACCATGGGATGGGATGTGTTTCTCTCTCAGAGGCATTAGATCCATTCAACTACTAACCCTCGAGCACCCATATGTTATTCTAACTCTAACTCTTACCAGTAACACAATATATGACCAACAAACTTCATTAACCATTATAACCACATGTATTCCATGATAAATATTCATCTACTGTACCATAAGATTCAGATCTAAACACAAGCTATGACATTCATTTAATTACTGCTATTCTGTAGATTCCATTAGTTTATTCTTATTGCGTAGTGTTCTTTCCTTTATCATTTAACATGTTCATCATAAACTTACTAAAACAAATAAAATCATAAACACTGCATACATTCGCACAAAACAAAGATATACCGTGGTTCACCCCCCCTGGGGATACATCCACAAAGATTTGTCGCTTGGGCTCTTTATTCATATTCTTTCAAAATCTAGTGTTGCGCACTGAATAATCCTTCCACCATTACATTCGATCTCCACAGATCACAAAAGTCTCTCCACAATACCCCTTAGTCAACTCAAGGATGTACTACAACCTCAATAGTACACACCACAAAATAGACAACCCTCTCCTCATCCTAATACATTCTACTTATACAAAACTGGGACAAATCCCTTACAAAAACCCTAACCCTAAGAAGATTAGGTTTGTCCACTTTCTCTTTGACTTAATCTCAGCTGGTCCTCGATCCAACCAATTCTCCCAGTCGATGCTTGTTCAATTTCCAACTGCTCTGCAATAGTTTGTCCACATTGTAACTGCTTTTCTCGGTGCTGCTTTTCCTCTTTTTCCGGCGCTTCTTTTCTTCTAATTCCGATGCACTCCCTATTTTCAGGCGTTGCTTTGATTCCTTCAAAACTTCCTTGATTCTCCTCAAAGTTGGCATGTGCCAACACTCTTGATGTTGTGTTTGATTTTGAAGTAGAACAATGACTGTGAAGACAACATTCCTACATGGGGATATCGAAGAATAAATCTACATGAAGCAACCATAATTATTTGTACTGAAGGGAAAGAAAGAGTTGGTATGTAGGATAAAAAATTCCCTGTATGGGTTAAAGCAGTCACCATGAATGTGGTCTAAGAAATTTGATACTTATATGTTAGGACTTGGCTTCACAAGGATCAAAGCAGATCACTGTGTGTATTTCAACTTAATCGGTGATCATCTTATTTATTTGGTCTTGTATGTGGATGATATGTTGCCGATAGGAAATGACAAGGAGATTATCCAATATGTGAAAATGCAATTTTCCTCTAAATTTGACATGAAGGATCTTGGTGCTGCGAATTTATTTTGGGCATGGAAATTAAAAGAGATCGGGAAAACACGAAACTTTGGTTAAATAAGAGGAAATATGTCAAGACAATATTGTAGAGGTTTAATATGTAGGAATGTAAATTGGTCAAGGTCCCTATTCCTATACGTGCAAAGTTATCTGCAGACCAGTGTCCCAAGACATAGGAAGAGGATGAGGAAATGTCCCGTGTTCTATATGTGAGTGCAGTTGGAAGTTTGATGTATGCTATGGTCTGTAATAGACTGGACATTACACATGCAGTTGGAGTTTTGAGCAGGTATATGTAAAAACTAGGGAAGGACCATTGGAAAATCGTAAAGAGGGTTTTCAAGTATTTGCGTGGCACTACTAGTTATGGATTCTGCTACCAAGGAAGACCAAGATTGGACAGAGTGTTGGAAATACATGGATTTTGTGATGCAGATTGGGATGGAGATGTGGATCACGTAAGATCTACATGTGGGTATGTGTATTAACCTATTTGGAGGAGCAATTAATTGGATGAGCAAAAGACAACCTATAGTGGCAGTGTCAACTACATATACTGAATACATTGCAACCACTCATGCAAGAAAGGAAGCAATATTGTTACACATATTGTGTTCAGGTATTATGTTGGTACAACTAGCTGTAAGGATATATTGTGACAGTCATAGTGCAATCTTCCTAGCAAAGAACCTGACTTATCATTCAAAGACAAAGCATATTGACGTTCAATATCACTTTGTGAGAGACATGGTTGAAGAAAATAAGTTGTTGCTTATGACGGTAGACACTTTGAATAATTTTGCATGTTCATTAACAAAATTTGTGAGAACTGAGAAGTTCTCTTGGTGTAGAGGATCCATAGGAATTGCTTCCCTGGATTGTTGACTATGTAACCCTGTAACCCCCTGTATGCAAAGAAAGCAACAAGTGGGAGAATGTTGGGTATGTTTTATATCTTTGCACGAATATAATTAGTGTCTGTGTTGCATCGGGAACATAGTGGGGTTGCATGGGAGCACTAGTTCCCCCTTTCCCGGGGGGTCATGGAGCCCCCAAATTTTATTTTTTGGTGTTTTTTGCATCCGTTTTTAGTGGTTTTTTGACACATGGTTTTCACCGATGGTTTTCTAATTTCAGTTTAGGAGTTAGGGTTGTTGAATAATCTGGGTCAATGGATTAGGTGTTTTGGATGTTTCGAGATCCTATATATGTATTGTATTGTAAACAATGAAGACATGATGAATATAATATTAGAGGTGCAACCCTAAACATGTTGTTGGTTTTCGTGGTTTGGATTTCCAAGATAAAATATCTGTGTAATGTGTGTGAGTGCCATTGCATCTTTTCTTTTTTTATAAATAATTTATTTTTAGTAATTAGTTTTACAAGGTTAAAATCTACAGTGTCCAATCCTTCATTGCTTCAATTTTCTTCGGGTCCACTCATACACCATCCTTACTAACAATATGGCCCAAATATTCTACTTCAGACACCAAATGCACATTTGGACCTCTTGAGAAAGAGTTGATGATTATATATAATCTATAAGACTTGGTCCACATTAGTGGCATGGGAATTTTAAGTTTTACTGTAGATCATGATATCATAAAAAAACATGCGAACAAAATGATGTAGAAAGGCTTGAAAGGTGTGGTTCATGAGACTTTGGAAGGTAGAAGTTGCATTTCAAAGGCCAAAGGGCATCACTAAGAACTCATAAAAGCCTTCATGAGTGAAAAATCCATTTTGGGAATGTAGACCTCTTTCATGCAAATTTAGTGATAGATAGAATGGAGATCAAGTTTGGTGAAGAATTGAGTTCCATTAAGCTCATCCAAGAGATCATCAATAACCATAATGGAGAACTCATACTTGATGGTTATTTTTTTTGAGAGCTTGAAAGTTATCACACATGCACCAACTGCCTTGTTTTCTAAGTACCATGCCACCTAGTGAGGAATAAGGATTGGTACTAGGGATGATGACAATAGTAGCTAGCAAATTTTGACTTATATTTTGAATTTCATTTTTTTGGGAAAATGGGTGGTGATAAGGGTGTACATTAGGTCGGAGGCTACCGGGGACGAGCATAATAGAATGATCATATGCACCTTGGAAGGGTGGGAGGCCTTGGGGGGTGTCAAAGATTGATTTGTGTTTGGCCAAAACTAATTGCATATTGAGATGGATGGGTTGAGAAGGTGTATTAAAGTCTTGAATGGCATGGAATTGGGCTACAATGCCCAAATTCCATTTCTTAATAATTTTTTCCATATAGCATGAGATAATGATCTCTGAAGAACCAACCGTCATTCCTTAGAAAGTTTAGCGGTGCTCCTCCTATTGAAAACTCATGTATAACTCCCAAAAATCCGTGATGATGGGGTCTAATGCTCTTAACCATACAACACGCAAAATAATGTCACAACCACCCATTTAAATAAAAAACATGTGGGTTTTCAAGGAATTATCACCCACTTGAATCCACACATTTTCACAATGACCCCCACATTTCATGGAACTTCCATTAGCAATCATGATTTGAAAGTTGTTGACAACATGGATACAACAATGTGTTTTCTGGTCTACTTGGAAATGAATAAAGTTATGGTGCTACCATTGTCAATTAAGATAATGGATTTATGATGTTTGATGTATCCAATTAAATTGAGTGTTTGGGGTGACAAAATACTAGTCAAAGTATGCAGGGAGATTAGGGGTTCAACATTTGACTAGTCAAAGGGAGGAATGTCTTCAATTGGTGGAGGAAAATGTTCCTGAGGTATAGATCTAGTATTGTTGTCATCCGAAATGTCCTTTGAAATTACCAGAAACAATTTTTTCTCCTTACATTTATGTCTAGGAAAATATTTCTCATCACAATTATAACAAAGACCTTTAATGTGAAGCTCCACCATTTCAACATGGGTTAAATTTTTTATCTTGAGAGGAGGGGAGGAAGGAGTGGGATTGGTGGGATAAGGATTGGGAATAAATGATGATTTTTTTATTTGGGCATTTACCACCTGTTGATGGGTCTTAAATCCCTTTAGTTCAACAGTAGGAACCAAACCCGCCATCAAGGCCCAATTAGACTTTGCATCATTTAATAGTGGAATGGTTCTCCAGATCTTGCATTTCGGCCAATTAATTGATGGGATTTACGTTTTCTTGCAAAGGCATCTCCTTCAGTTGGGACTTTCTCTTTTTTTGTTTTCTCTTAGGTGGGACCGAAGTAATATTGTAAGCCGGTATAAACCAAGTTGGCAACAAAATAGAATTAAGTTTAACTACTGGAGAAGAGGCTGAGCTTGGGATAACCCGCTACTCAAGCATGCAGACGACAATTCTATTACCACATGCCTAGTAATAATACATTAACCATATGAGCATCCAATTACTGTCTAAGATACTAATTATCATAAAGAAAACACATATGCGATAAAAAAAAGTCAAGCAAAATAATCCACCTACTTAATCATCCATCACATGATAACACAACGATTCATATTCATCATTAAAGTAAAGAACAACAAAACATTGCACCAGATAACTTGACAATAAATTTAATTTTCTCTTACTCATTACAACATCATTCATGAGATGAGATAGGAAATAGTTCTTCTCCACATCCAATCACACATGCAGTTTGATGAAAATATAACTTCATCTCTGGTCAAGAAGTACTTCTCAATTAAAGCTAGCTTGGAAATAGTTCTTAACAAACCAAAAAAGAGTTTCTTTCAACAACCATCGACCCTTTAAATAATTGGTCGATGTTCTTATTTATAACATAAAATTCAACTGAAAATAAAGGCTAAGTGTAGTTTAAACAAAACAAAATTCACCACGTGGTGTCCTCTTCTAACAGTTTCTTTAACAGTCAACCCAAGATATCACTTGAAAGGGTGAATTTTCTCATACTACGACCAACTGATGAACATCTCCTCACAGGTTTGGGCCCATGGAAATATGTGTTGTTCCATTGGAGCTGTGTAAATTCCTCTAACCTCCACCGCATGCGCCCGATACTTCACTAGACTGGTGTTTAACTGTTGTAGCACAGTCCGAGCTCTAATTGAATGTTCCATAAATAGTTGCACTTGTCTGGGCACTGTGTCAGTCACCTTCGCTAGCTCTTCGGCCCATAATGAATCTTGCTTGGTATGTAATTTGACTATGTCGCGCAAGTCGCCGAAGTCGTCGGGGGTGCCAAACTCGGAGAGTATTATATCCTTCATTGATTTGTTGATTTTATCCCAATGTTTCTTAGATTTGGCCCATTGCTCTTGAATTTCCCGGTGTGGTTCCTGAGACATCTTAGCCCAATACTTGTATGATCGCTTCATCCGATCAAGACTGTTTCTTCCCAACATCCAGATGCCATGTTCTTCCTTATCTCAACCCTATTGGACTGCATCAATGTATTCGATTCTCTCTATGGATTGCTACACCCTTTCATACCACCACTCCATATCCTTTCACGTCATGAGTGCCATGAGAGTATCTTCCTAGAGCTCAGCTATCTTCATAGTAAAAAGGTCTCTCTCGTGTGTGAACTTGTTGTAAGCCTCTTCGAACTCACCTCTTGGGTATACCGCGGTCTGAGTGGTGCCCTGATATAATTCATTCAAGTGGCACAAATGTTCCAGTTCTTTCAGGGGCGGAGGCCAAATCCTTCTCATCTCTTCTAGCTCTGTCTAGGGTAGCATCTGAGATCGCTTTCCCTGCGCCGATGAGATCATATGTTCTGGAATTTTCTGTGTTTATCAAATTTTCCTCTGTAGTGATGAGGATGAAGTGATCTAACATGATCCTCCTTTTCTTGGTGGTCCTTTGGACAATAGATTTCCTCTTTTGATCATAGGAGATTGCATAAATATCGGCTAGTTCGTCCACAGGTTCTGGAATCGGTTGATCACCCCATGTGAGTGTGTTTCCCAGATTTTCGGTGGTGTATATCTGTTCAAGGTCGGGTTATTGAAATTCCTCATTGTTCTCCAAATGCTTGACCTTTTCCTGTTTCTTATCGGGGATCTGAGTATCGAACGGAATAGATCCGGCAGGAAAATACTCAATACTTACTTATTCATCGACCATTGAAACACTGATGTCCTTTTGCGGGGATCCTTCCTTTAGTTCATCTGGATGGTCTACTCAGGTCTCCGATGCATCTGGTCTCTTTGTGCCATGAAAACTTTCGACTTCTATTTCCTTTTGTGGGACCTACTGGGTTTGGACCCTGGGATCAGGAGAAGAAGTCTTCTCAGGTCCCTTTTCTTCTTTGACACGCACAAGGGTCCCACGAGATGCCTTCGGGCTCTCATCATCACTATACATATTTATAAACTCACTCAAAGGATTAGGCACGCTTGTTTCCATGGATACCTGACCCAGCTCTAGTTGATTCGTCACACCTTCCGACAATCCAGCTAGTGGCATTGTGGATTCAGGGTTATCTGACTTGTTGATGTTATCAAGGTTTTTGAAATTAGGGTCGTTTGGCTCCCTTGGGATTTCTTCTGGGCTTTCGGTTGGAAGCCTTGGCATCCTGACAAGGTCCAGGTTATCCTGCATCTGATTCATCATCTATTAGGCCAGTTGATACATGAGTGCCCCTCTCTCCACCGCATCCTGAGCCTCGGGGAAATTCTTGTCCTGTATCAGAGTTACCTGGAATATCTCTGCTGTTTTGGTGGCTTCCTGGGGAGCTTCCACTACTTTGATAGATTTATATGCTATCCTTTCTTCCATAGCCTCGAGGACCTCTTGAGCAGATTGTTCCAGGACTGTTTCTTACTCATCCAAACTCATGGCCTTGAACCTGGTTGCCTTAGGGTCAACCATCCTTTCCACCACCTCATCCTAGTTTTGAGCATTTTCGGTGAAGATCTCATCTTCAAACCTGTCATGGGCGTATGGCTAGCAGGAAGATACTTGTGATGCATGATTCAGGACTAGAAATTTTTGGTCGTGCTTGCGAAAGCGGCCAGTCTGGAATCAGAAATCCAATTGATTCAACCCTTCCTGTTTGGCTTGAGTAGTGTCTTTTACCATGTAGAAATCTATATGGAATCCATAAGGTATGAACACTCGCTTCTTCTCTTTTACCAGAGTAGCATCATAAGCTTGCAGGATGGTCTGGTAACAATTTTCTCTGATTACTAGTCGATCGGGGACATACATAGGTAACGGATGGGGTGCTCCGATGGCGCTGAAACCCTGATGTAGGTATCATGATTATCTAGATACCAGTGTCCAACTTTCGATACAATATTTTTGGCTGCATTCGATATCCTTGGGCACTCTTTCTTGAACAACAAGTAATAAATACATACGATGAACTGATCGCAGATGAGAGAGTAGGATTTGTTGTACCTGTTCTCCCACAAGATGCCAAAATATACATGGACTGGGAGTTTTGATGTGTGCCAACTTAAGTTCATTCCAACAAAGACATTTCTTGCACATATGAAATCCAATAGATAAGATTCCATGTATAAAGATGGAGTCTCTCCTTCCTTTGGTGTCTAAGATTGTCATATGCAGGTTCTCAACTGTTTGGAAATGATGGCACTCCAGTTAAAACCTATTCCAAAAATGGCTACCGGATAAGCTAGAGGCATCCAAGCCTCCGAAAACCTGGAGTAGTCTTTCTCCCCATGAAATCGGTAGAGGAGGGCCATTAGATAGATGTACGAATCCCTTAGGTTGGTTGTCGGGTACCAGCCAGAGGTCCGATTGGTAAAATTTTTATCCTCTCTCCACCATGATGCCATCACCTTGATGATATCATGTTTCTCATAGAAGCTTACAACAAAATCGGTGTTTATCCGTTCTTCCAACTCTTTGATCTTGTAGTAATTCTGCACTTCCATTGGAAGGAAAAAACCGACACACCTGCCATTGTCGTCATTAATCAAGCATATTTGCATGTCAGTGTGATCGATAAGCCACTTTAGGAGTTCTATGTAGGGAAATACTGGATTTCTTCTCGCCACCATGTGCAGATATTCCTTTCGGACATTCAGTAGGACTTCATCGTCGAGTTTTCTTGTATCAGGATTGCTGTGTGGGGTATATTCAGGGAATTCCTTCTGCTTGATTTTCTTGAAAATATATTCCCAGCACAAGAATACTGTGTTGGTCCCAATGTTCACCTCTATGTCTCCAAAGGCCAGAAGCTAAGTGAAAACATCCCTGGTTGATGACTTGATGACAAGCACAGGTTTTGGAGCAAAGTCCAGTTGTTTTGCGACCACTGGGGAAGAGCCTTCTCCTACCTCTGGTTCCTTTAGATTTGGTGCTCCTGGAGATTTCTTGGTGGTAGGTTTCTTTGGAGGCATTGTCCCTGTAACTGAAAATATCCTTTAGTCATGTGTACAGGATAACATTGGATGAAAACGTATGAAATGAAGCATAAAACACCCATAGACCGGTACATATCTGTAGCGCTTGCTAACTGTTGTTTAATACTCACTGGACCTTGGAAGCTTTCCCGGGATCGCTCATCTTGCTCCTATGGATGTTTCTAACTTCTTTGCGCACATAATAATATTGTTTACAATGACTCAAAAGGATTTAACCAGAGAGATCCTACCAGTCATATCAATCAATTAATTCGAGTGATGAGTGAAATTCAAAATAACCTACTACTGAATCTTCACAAATAAATTCTACATGAGTTGACGACAGGGGTGTAGAGGGTGATGCACTGTATCCATACGTTCAAATGGTCCTTTTTGATTCGTGCACGAATTAGCAACTAATGCGGGATTTTGGAATTAATTAATTCTTTTAAATGCTTCGGATCCATCGTATCTTAGAGATTAAATGTCCCATCGCGTCGCTTTTTTAGTGGGTATATCAAGAATCGGTGATATCTTTGTGTATATTCCTGTTCGCATCCTCCAGAGAAAACCTCCAATGTCGACTGATTTCATCGTATGGTGATGACATGGATGAACTTATTCGGGGTGCATCGTGGGTCTCGGGAGTCAGTAACGACTCGGGAAAAAATAGATCGTATGTCTAACTACTCGGACAATGATAGGTGGCAAAAGAGGATAGGTGGTTTGGCCATATATCTTAGTCGGAGTCAGGTCTTTTGATAGGAGACGTGTATAAAAATAAACCTAGGATTTTTGAGGCTGAAAGGTGTTGGGGTCGGCGATCAGGGATTGACTTATCATGGTCTCTACAAGCTATACTTCTAAAATCTCACCGATGCCAAAATTTATCGGGGATCGACTTTCAGAGATAGTTCCATTGCGTAGTTTCTTGTGGGTTATCGTCCTTGAAAATTCCCCAATACTCACAATGTTTCGGGAGTCAACGATATCATTTCATTTTCATTCAACGCTTACTCCTTTCACCTTTTATCGACATCGAAAGGGATCAGTCGTCGGTGATATCCTTGAGTGACACTTGTCGTGGAAGAACAAATTCCATTTGCCGATGACGACGAAGATCAATGCTTGGCGACCTCGGTTCTCTTGAATGATTTCCTTTTATGCTTAATCCTTTCTGATGCCGAATTTCTTAAGCGTGTCAGGGAGAAGTCTTGATTGTCGATTCTTTGATTACGTGTTAGTATTTTAAGTTATGTGTTTTTGTATGCTCAATCAAACTTTGAGAGACTTAAATGAGAAACAAAAGTGATAAGAAAAGGCAACATTTTTAATATTGAAGTAGAATCAGATGGTGAAAAAGATCAAGTGGTACCCAAAAATTAAAATTTAACATAGGCCTTTTAGGGTGTGTTGAGTGCTCAACAAATGGTTACTTACTGGGCGAAAGAAGAATCTATGTTCCTCCTTCATGTTCAACTGATACGAAATATGGTGGAGAACCTTACTGGCTGTAAATTAGAGCTTCATTTATGCTTTCATTTGAAATTATCTGGTTGATTCTTCCGAGTATGCATGTGGGGTTTTTAACCTTTATTCCTCCTTCGTTTCCTGTAACCCTGACTCATGCCCTTTTGGAAAAATATAATAAAGAATTCACTGGAATGGATCCTTTGGTTACCTTTACGCACTTTCTTCGATGTTGCTCCGCTTCCAACAAGCATCCATAGCCCCGACAGAGTCACCTCGACATCACAGACCTTGCTCCATTGCCAGCATGCTTCCATAGCCCCGACGAAGATATCTTCATACCCTCTCCAACTGTTCACTCTTTTGATAATGTCAATTTTATTTCGGCATGATTCCCTGAGCGAGTGAGAGAGGATGATGTCTATTTATTTTGAAAAGTTAGATGGTTAAGGTGGATCCTTTGCTAGCTTTGTCTTCGGGGTTCATGTAGTCCTTTCCATCTTTCCTTCTTTTCCTTAAGGTATTACCAAAACACTAAGTAGATAATTCTGACATTTCTCTGAAGTTGTTCATTTGCACAGGTTAGATAGAGGACTCCTCAAAGCAACCACAAGTTCCTCAATGCTTCTTGTGTTTTATATGAGTAATGAGTTATAAACAAAGTTCACTATGTCACATGGTTTAAAGTGAACCATTGTCTCACTAAACACAACCTTCAAAAGAGAAAAAGTCCAAAAAGCAAAAGAAAACAACGAAAATTCATTTCGTAATCATGAAAACATTCATACAAAACACAAAACACAAAACACAAAAAAACAAAAAACAAAACACAAAACACAAAACACAAAACACAAAACACAAAACACAAAACACAAAACACAAAACACAAAACACAAAACACAAAACACAAAACACAAAACACAAAACTTTTTTTTTTTTTGTTTTAGACTATTATTATTGGAAATATTGTTTTAGGGATTGGCCATTTATTGGGAGGGCGTCAGTTTCCCCCCTCAGATTCTGAAACCGATAAGTGCCTGCCCCAATCTTCTCAGCCACCTGGAAAGGTCTGAGTCATAGATTTTGAAACTTATAATGTTTGCCTTTAGGCTCGTTCACTCTGTCCCATTTTAGGACTAAGTCTCCTACTTCAATTTTTTTTTCTTTAGCCTTATTCTTATCAAAACATCTTTTCACTATCTATTGGTGAGCTAGGAATTTTGACTTAGCCTTTTCTCTCTCTTCTTCTAGCATGAGTAGAGTATCAATTCTTTGTTGCATGATCGATGAAGATTTCTCACTGGAATCTTGGGCTAGTTTAAGAGATGGAAGATAAAGCCCATTTGGGAGAATGGCTTCCTGCCCGTAAACCATAAAGTACGACAAATTTCCTATAGTTTCCTTGGGTGTGCCCCTATCAGCCCATAGAGTGTTATGGAGTAGATTATGCCAATTCCTTTGGTTATCTGCAATCGTCTTCTTTAATATTCTCACTAGGTTCTTATTAGTTGATTCTGCCACCCCATTTCCCTATGGATAATAATTTGTAGAGCACCTAATTATGATTCCTTTTTCCATAGAAAAGTCTGTCAATAGGGTGGAAGAAAAATAAGATGCATTATTGAAAACCAGGACTAAAGGGACCCCAAACCTTGTGATTATCTATTTTTCTAAGAACTCGATCACCACCTTCTCGTTTACATGAGTAAGAGGGATGGCTTCTATCCATTTCATGAAGTAATCGGTGGCAGTAAGAATGTACTTGTGTTGTTTCAAAGAACTGGGTGTAATTTCTCCTATGATATACAACACCCATTGCTCAAAAGGCATAGAAACAGTCACTGGCTGGAGTGGGACTTCCACTCTTTTCTCCCTCCCAACACTTACTTGACAAGTTTTATAATTTATAGCGTAGGTGTGAGTGTCTTTGAACAAGGTGGGCCAATAATAGCCATCTCTCATTATCTTATGAGTGGTGGTGTTTCCTGTGAAATGTCCACCGACACGACCATCATGGATCTCCTTCAGAACTTTGTCTGCATCTTCACATTCCAGACATCTTAATAGTACCCCATCATAATTAATCTAGAAGAGTACCGAATTTATGAGGCGATATTGTGCAGATTTTAACCTAAGAGCCCTCCTTTATGTTATAACCCTAAATTGCACCATACATGCTTACCTAGCATCAGGCCATCTCAGATCCCTTATTTGCCAAAGCACTGCTAAGAAACTCTTTAAAAAACCTCTTTTGTAAGGGCCCACATGCCCTACTCTATTACTACATGCGTGTACACACTAGCTGACCTAAAATAGCCCACGTGGACCGACAAAAGCACGAAAAAAGGAAAGTTGCCGATGGAACACACAACTCTAGGTGAGTTAACTGAAACTCCCAGCCATGCATGGCTGAGGGTTCATCCAAATAACTAGCTTCTTCTAGCCTATAAAAGAAGGGATAGGGGTCCCATTTGGAGGAGAAAAAATATAGCAAAGAAACTCTGCCCATTTTCATATTCCCATTGTCCCAACCCTTTACCCATCCTTGTGCCAGAAGAGATACAAAGCAAAGAATTTGGAGTACAGTTGAAGAGGAGCCCAGGATCAGGTTCATGGAGTGGTGGCCAGTCTCGACTTTTTGTAAGTTGACTCATTCAAAGTAATAAAGAAAATGCTTTTCCTGTCCCAATTCATGAGTTATTCATAGTTTGTTAAGTACAAATTTGAATCTCTAACCCATTAGTCTATAGGTAAGATGTATGTGTGGTTGTTGCTTTTCTTGTATAGAGGTCAGCTTTGGAAGGAGAACTGTGAACAAGTGATCAAGTGTGCAATAGGATCAACATCAAACGTCTAGAACAAGGTAGGTTGATTTGGCCATGTATTTACTGAAAGAAATGGGATTTAAGTCTGGGGACGAAGGTAGAAAGTAGATTTTCTCTTGGTCATATCTGCATGCAAAGTATAACCCTATTTTCTAGTCCGTAAGGAGATTTTCCTCACAATAGAATTGGCGACCATACTGGGGAAGTCTCTAGGGTTCCTGGAAATTTTTTTTTTTGGGTAGTTTTTAGAAAAAGACTGGTTTTTCTTGCTGTTTTTTTTTTAGTTTTTGTAAAGTATGAGCTAGTAGAGAGTCTAGTTTTCCATACCATCTTTCTCTGATTTGCATGCGTGTACCCGTTCCCTACTCTCTTACAACCTGCGTGTGAACACTAGCTAAAGAAGTAGCAGTAGCGTGTAGAGCCCATAGAATTTTTGAGGAAGTCATCCTCTTCCCTGTCAGAATCAGACATTCTCAGCGGTTTTCTAGAATTCTGTCTGAGTCTTGGTTGTTTGCAGTCTTATGTCAGATTGTTTTGCTTTATGATTTTTCCTTTCTTGGTTTTCTTTTTTCTGTTAAAAAGAGTGTCCAAGCCTTCAGGATATCCTGGTTATCAATATCAGTGGTCTCTTCCTGGTCTGGGTTGTCTGTTTTTGTTTTTTCTCAGAGTTTAGATATACACGCGGCCTTTACAAGGTCAGCTCGTGTGTACACGCCCTCTGGTTCTATACAACTCGCGTTCGTATGCTTGCTGTTGGATTATCAATAGCGTGCTTGGGAAGGATAGTTTTTTTTGGGGGTAAGGCAGTCATCCTTTCCCTTGATGAGAGCTATACCTCTCAGGTATTTGAATCTCTGTCTTAGCAGTCAGTAGCTTAGGATTAATCTTACCCTTAGCTTGCTTTTTCTCATTTAAAAATTATCATAAAAAATAATTTTCTAAGGGTTTTTAGACAAGTGTGAGAGTCATTTTTTAAATTTGCTAGTGTGTGATAGCTTGTAGTCAAGTGAAATTTATTTTGAGTTTGCTGTCCAAAATCTTAGAAAATTAAAAAAATATATTTTTTGAAAAGTTGTTGAAATTTTGCATTAAGTAAAAGTTTTTTGTTTCCATCTTTTTTATTCATTTTTGCTTTCGTCTTTTACACATCATCAGTTTCAACTTAATACCCCTTGACATAAGACAAAGCCATAAAATTAACGCTAAATCTAAAATTTATTAGACTTTTATGTTTGTAGGGTTAACCAACTAGTTCAGGATTAGGGCCTTGGATTAGGTTAGAGAGGAAACTCTTCAAGGCCATTTAAAATCAAACATTGGAGTTTGAGTTAGGGAGTGTATAAGTCCAATATTGTGAAAGTTATCTGGGACCCCCCTCTAACATAGAAGATAAACATGAGGTCGTGTGCAGAAAGGTAGCGGAGATAGCCCCTCTAAAGCTGGACCAATCGTAGTAGAGAACACATATAGAGGGCTTGTTTTGGGATTCCATCGATTGCATTTTCCACGTGGCTTCATCGGTATTGAATTCGTTCAAGGTCCTCAGTTGTCTTCTGGACCACTTTATTTTGATACCTTTGACAGGTTTCAGGCTCAATACCCTGCTCATTGTGGTCTACTCGACTTTCGACTGTACCCGCATGGTGACTGTTCACGCTCTAACAACCTAGTTGCCTATCTTTTTTAGGGACATACACAAGTGACTGCAGGGGTATACCATGGTACCTAGGATAGACATCAGGCCATGTTTTGCAGAGTATACTCGAAGGGTGCTTCCGTGTTTGAGTTTCACTTGCACCGGTAAGTTGCTCTAGTGTTGGTTGTTGTAACTGTTCTTCCAATTAATTTAGTGTTTGCCTATCTTATCTTCTAGGATTTTTTTTTAGTGTGTGTTACTTTTGAACATTTAGACTACCCTAGAGTGTATTTGATCTTCTCACACAGTGGAGGATCATGAGCTTCGCCAGTCACGAAGGATTCTTGGCCTTCCGCCGGTTACACTAGAGCCACCCCCACCACCATTAAGGCGAAAGCTAGACCAACAAGGGTCTTTTGAAGCGACCGGGTTACAAGAAATTGTGCCCGACCAACATCCGGAGGAATCGACTATTTTAGACCTTGAATCAAATGCTCTTGGCCCGGTTGAAACCCCAACCACTGATTTCTTGGCACAATTCAATCATACTAGTTCAATTTTACGAGCGCCAGACAGTGTTGCACACAGGAATGGAAACAAAGGTTGTTACTCCTTCTGGGAATTCTTCAATTCCCACTATGGTTGTCACCACATGAGAGTTTTCACCTCCTGACCCACCGTCACCGGTCTGAGCTGCCATGGTCTCGACTGCCTCTACATGGTACAATGGTCCGATCCTTTCTTTGGTGGCGACCACAACCCCTTTCACGCCAAGTGCGACAGGCCCTCTGTTCTCATACAGGATGCCTAGTTCGTGTACAAGTTCTGTACTTTCCTACTCCACTTTACAGACTTCAGGTCTGGGGGTAGGGAGCTCTAGCGCTCCTCTGCAAGGTCACATGGGGGGCACTCCTGCTCCTTTTAATGCTTTCCCTTATGGAGGAGGTCATATCCCTCCTTCGTCCCCTTCACTCGGTGGCTTGCATCTGCAATCCATCGGGCAACCTACATACCATAGTTTATTTGGAATGGGGAGTCAAGGCCCACCTTCGCATAATATGCCAGTAGGTTCAACACCGTTTTCTTTGGCCGAAACATTTGGTAACAACACCTTCTCATCAGCCGCCTTCCTGACTGGGGGCAACCCCAGTTTTGGACAATCTACTCCTATGCAGGGTACTATTCCTGCACAGGGGGAAAACCTTGGAACTTCTTCCACAACAAAGACTTGGAATTCTTGGCAGGGATCCATTCCCTCGTCCAAAATTCTGATCTGGGTTAATTCTTTCCATAATTAATGGAACCTCGGACAAACTACTATGCCTATCCCCATGAGACCGACATGGGGCAACCCTTCCCAAAGTCCTTCGAATGCAATGCATGCTCAACCATCTATGTACTATTTTGGAAGTTAGCCGATGATGTCTCCACATATGAAAAATCCATACGCTGGCCAGGGCCATGGTTTCTACCAGAATCTGGGCCAACAACCAAACTTTTCCTGGCAACCTGGTGCTAGTCAAACTCCAGGCCCCTTTTTCCCAGGTTATCACCAACAACCCAAACTACCCTTCCTGGCGACTTTGCACTTGCCAGATTTGACAAGGTTGTTGAATGACCCTATTTTTCACGATCCGCGTTGGCCTCCTATGCCGATGAAGTTTCCTTCAGAAATTCCAAAGATTGAAGCCAAGCCTAACGAAGATCCAGGAGATCAAGTGACTACCTTTCATCTTTGGTGCTCATCTAACTCATTGAAAGATGACTTTGTACAATTGTGATTGTTTCAACGTACTCTCATTGGGAGTGCCGTGAAATGGTACATTGAGCTCGATCGCTCAAGATACTCTTCCTTTGGTGTGCTGGCAATGGCTTTCCTAAACCATTTCCACTTACCTGTGAGATACGATGCTGGCATAGAGCTACTAGCCAATTTCAAACAGACGACAACAGACCATATCTCTGATCAGATCCGAGAGTGGAGACGCCGGAAGAGTTTAATTAAGGTGCCAGTCCCACCAACATTCCTACTTGAGTGGTTCCTTAAGTCTTTGGTCCCGCAATTATCCAAAGACATCGCAACATCGAGAGTATTCTCTGAAGAAGATGCCATCATGAGAGCTCAACAATTTGAGCTCATCTATTCTCAGTCCGGTTTATTATACAACATCTTGTTAGATGCGCCACGCTCAATACTGGATAAAATTAGATAGAGAGCTGGACCACATGCCGATGGTATTGTTGGTTCAGCACAAACAAAGCCCGCTGAGCAATTGACGAAGTAGTTGCAGTAGTTATCTATACAACACACAGTGGCTAGCCAAACTACTACTTTGGATGCTCCCCCTACCAAAACGTCAGAGGTACACATAGTGCAGTCGAATAACCCAAAGGCCACCCAACAGCCTGAAGGAAATAAAAAACAACGAAAGAAAGGTAAGGGGGATAAAAAACCCACCGATAATGCTGGTGGGGACAACACTGAGAAATGAAAGGTGAGGTATCCATGCAACTTGTGCATGGAAGACCACTCGACCCATCTATGTCCTCGACTTGCAGAAGCCCAAAAGTTTGTGATGCAGCAATAGCCTGTTGTGTTAACTAATCCATTTCAACATGGAAAAAATCTAACCCGAGCCTCTGCAAGCACAGAAGGGGGAAACCAAGAATCCTGTCCAGCTGCAAACAACCCTGCGTTCGCGAACGTATATATGGTGAGGGGTGATGCTTTTATATCAAGTAGAGCACATGACTATAGTAAACCGAGCACTTCTGAGAAGGGTAAAGAAGCTGAACTCTTATCTCTTCCTCTACAGACTAAGAAGACGTTCGGCGAAACAATGACACACATTCCCAAAGGTGCATTCAAAAAAGATTCTCATCACCCAAACACAAGGGCCACCTAGAACTACTCTATGGTGGAAGATTTATCACAAACCCCTTGCACAATGTCCGCTTTGGAGGTCCTCCAAAGCTACCCTTCCCAGATGAAAGCCTTGTTAACCGCTTTAGGATCTACCGATACTTGTAATCCGGGTACAATCATGCTGGATACAACCAACTCAAAACCTCGTCTACCTTACCACATAGCATTTCAGATAGTAGTGGCTTATCCCACAAAAACATTTACTCAGAATATATTCCGCATGGTGGTTGATGAGGGCACCTCAACATGAGTTATGTCGTTAGCATGTTGGAAGGCCGTTGGCCAGCCTGTTTTGTCTCCGTCACCTACTCTCCTCACCGCTTTTGACGATTGTTCATTCTGACCACATGGTATCATTACTTCTTTCCCCGTGCAGTTAGGAGGGAATACCTTGTGTGTCTAAGTAGAGGTAGTTGATTCCCCTCTAGACTATAACCTCTCATTAGGAAGGAGTTGGACTTATGCCATGAAAGATGTGGTTGCTACAGTTTTTCAGGTCTTGTTGTTTCCACACGAAGGCCGGATAGTGACCATCGATCAATTGTCCTTCTCTAGATGTGACCCTACTTTGGGGGCATCCACAGTCCCGATGATTGATAATCCTCAACTAGGTGTCATCAACGTAGGGGTTGGTTTGTACCCATCTTTGATGGGTATCTTCGACTAGCCGCCCCCTCAAGGCGATATCAAGTTTATATCTAATCACCATAAGGTTTATATTTTTCAAGTTTCGTCATTCTGCATGACTTACTTCGATGATCCGTGGATACTTCCTTCCCCATCGACCACGATGGATGGGACAGGGCACCCGAGCATGTCCATGCCCTTGTCTGCAGCTGAAGTAACATACTCTTTAGTCCAACAAACTTCAGCCCACACTGATCCAACTCCTGCACAAGAGTTCGATCCACTTCTAGAGCCTATTTGGGCTCAGGGTTCTCTCGCTCACACTGATTCACTAGACTTAGTATTGCCATCTGATGAAGCTATAATTGAAGAAATGACTAGTTTGGATAAACCCTGGGAAGATCTTCATCACAGATCATACTTCCTCCTAGAGTTAAGCCAAATTGAATTAGGATAATTCACCGTGACTATGACAGGAGATCGGGCTTGTCCTATTAATCCCTTAGCTACACATGAGGTTTATTGTGAGGGTAATGTGGAAACTATTGCTGAAACCTTACCGATCGATATCTCCTGAAACCTTGGCATCGTGGAAAATGTCTTCGTTGGAGTAGACTGCTCCCCCGAGGAGATTCAAATCTACACAGATATTTTCAAAGAATTCTGCGATGTTTTTGCCTAGTCTTATGGGGAAATGCTAGGTATCGATCCAAAAATAGTTGAACATGAAATCACAACGTATCCTGATGCCAAGCCTGTTCAGAAAAAGTTTCGTCCTGTTAATCCTAAGAAAGCAGCAACCATTAAGGTTGAGGTTGAGAAATTTCTAAAAGCCGGGTTTATCTATCCTATCCATTTGACCCAATGGGTGTCAAACCCTGTACTGGTCAATAAAAAACAAGGCACGATTCGTGTATGTATCGACTTCTGTGATTTGAACAAGGCATGTCCCAAAGATAATTTTTCCACACCTTTCATCGACCATATCATTGATGAATGTGAGGGATGAAAATCCTTTTCTTTCATGGACGGTTTTTCGGGATATAATCAAATCCAAATCAAACCTGAAGACCAACACAAAATGACATTCATCTACCCATGGGGTACCTTTGCATATCGTAAAATGCCTTTTGGTCTAAAAAATGATGGAGCCACCTTTCAACGGGCCATGTCTTTTTCTTTCCATGACCTCAAGCATATAGTCGAGGCCTATCTAGATGATTTAGCATCGCTATCTCGCAAGAGAATGGATCATCCCACACACCTCCGACTTATCTTCGAACGTTGTCGCTACTTTCAGATTCGCTTGAATCCAAACAAGTGCAACTTATGCATAATGTTAGGACGATTGTTAGCTTTCATAGTGTCAACAACAGAGATCATGGTTGATCCTCTCAAGGTTGAGGCAATAATTTAGTTTCCCCCCCCATGCACAATCCTTCAACTTCAGAGTCTACAAGGCAAGGCGAAATTTTTACGACGCTTCATCGCCAACTATGCCGAGATCACCAAGGATTTCATGTGCTTACTGAAGAAAGACCTTCCCTTTTACTGGGACGATGTTGCTCAATGCTCTTTCAACACATTAAAACACACCCTCACAACTGCCCCTCTGCTCCGACCACCTAACTGTAACAAAGATTTCTTATTATATCTAGCTATAACAGAATCAACCATTGGCATGGTTTTAGTTCAAGAAGATGACTTGTTCTCATAATACATGATCTATTACTTGAACCGAGGCCTCGTAGGGCCAGAACTCAATTATTCTCACATCGAAAAACTTGTGTTGGCAGCAATTCATGTTGTTCAACGGTTCCGTCATTATGTTATGTTTCACAAGACCACCGTAATTGCTATCGTGAATCCATTCTAGTACATGTTGACACGACGGGTAATAGGTGAAAAAATCAGTATATGGATAGTCATCCTCTAGGAGTTTGACTTAGACTTCATTTAAACAAAGTCCAAAAAGTCACTGGTCTTCGCAGAACTTATTTCAGAACTTTCGGTTGAGTCAAGTGACGTTGTGCCTGAAGAATCGCCTATCCGGGGAGATATGTTTTTGATAACGTCTTCGGGTCCCTGGTATGGAGATATACTTATCTATATCTAGAATTTGAAGTGCCCCACCACTGATTCTCGTGATGAGCATCGACGCATACGCCATCAGGCTAAGAATTATCTCATAATCGATGATACATTGTATTGGAGAGGTGTAGACTGCATCCTTCGCCGATGTCTCACTCATGAGGAAGCAGTTATTGTACTTAACGATTGCTATACCGGAGCTTGTGGCAGTCATTTTTCCAGGTTGGAAACAACCCAAAAGATAATACGAGCATGTTACTTCTGGCCGACACTTATCAAAGATTGTATCAAATCGGTCAAGAAGTGCCATCTGTGCCAAATCTTCTCTTGAAAGATGAGGGCACATCCTGCTCCCATGTTCCCTGTCATCATAGTTGGTTCCTTCACCAAGTGGGGGATTGATTACACTACTTGCAACCCCCCTTCAACAAGGGGGCACCGCTATATCATTGTAGCTATAGACTGCTTCACAAAGTGGGTCGAAGCTATGCCAACATTTAAAGATGATGGAGAGACTACAACTCTCTTTTTATTCAATCAGATAATAGCAAGGTTCGACGTCCCAAGGGAGATTGTCACTGACCATGGCAGTCACTTTTAAACCAGATGATGACTGAGTTAACATAAAATCTTGGGTTACGGCAAGAGCATTCATCACCCTACTACCCCCAAGCAAATGGGCAGGTGGAAGATGTAAAGAAAACTCTTAAGACCATTCTACAACGAACTATCAACTCAACCAAGTCAAATTGGCATTCGATGTTATACTCGAAATTAGGGGCTTACTGAACATCTATTAAGAATGCGATCGGTTTCTCACCTTTTCAACTCATTTACAGGCTGGAGGCAGTCTTGCCCATCCAATTTCAGATCCCATCTCTAAAATTGGTAGTACAATTATTGCCAGATACTTCTCCACTTGAAGAACGATCATTATACCTTGAGCATCTCAATGAGTAGCATCGTGATGCGGCCCTAGCTAACGAGGCTCACAAACATAAGGTCCAGTGTCAATATGATAGGTCCGTTAATCCTTGAATTTTCTCTGAAGGCGTCCTTGTCCTGGTCTATGACCAAGATAAGGACCCCCTGGGGGCAGGAAAATTCAAACCCATGTGGTTCAGACCTTTCATCATAAAAGAGGTTTTAAAAAAGGGCACTTATCATCTGGTTGATTTTGAAGGGAATGCTTTGGCGGAGCCTAGAAATGGGCTCTACCTCAAGAAGTATTACTCATAGGCAGGTCACTGTGGGTAACTTTTTGTAACATATGTATAGTCTTTGTACTATTAGTTACTTTTTAGTTTCTTTTAGTGTTATGGACGTGCCGTTGATATTATCTTTCATCATTGTGGCAGATGTCAAGTGATTCTGAGGTGTTCATTGGGTATGCAGACGGTGTG
The DNA here is from genome assembly GCA_009831015.1 of Picea engelmannii. Lineage (NCBI taxonomy): Eukaryota > Viridiplantae > Streptophyta > Pinopsida > Pinales > Pinaceae > Picea > Picea engelmannii. The sequence continues at coordinate 500,534 of ML785864.1, forward strand.
AGTAGACACACTTGGAGGCTTGCCTCCATAGCTTGGGTAATATTTACACCTCAAGGCCAGTTATTATCTTCCGGAGGGATATGCTTAGGTGACACCACAAATAATGTTTCCGAGTATGGCGTAGTTATTGAGTTGCTTCGTGACGCTTTGTCATTGGGTATCTCTCATCTCCGGGTCTATCTCGATGCTCAACTGGTTGTGTCTCAGTTAAATAGAGTATACCGGGTTCATGATCCAACTTTACACCGACGATTCCTTAGGGTACGTCTCTTAGAATGAAACTTTGATTATATTACATATTTTCATGTTCCTAAGAGATTAAACCAAGTTACAGATACTCTAGCTAATCAAATTTTAGATTGGCATCTTGCATACATATGAAAGAACATTAACATAAGCATGTAAATACATTTTTTGCACACATGATCCATAAGACACAAAAGACCAAAAAACCATATATAACATCATAAAGTAACCAGAGTACATAGATGGACGCAAGAGCCTAAAAAATAGGACCAATAATGAGTCACAGGGCTTATGCTCTCAAAAAATATATACAAGTAGTGCTCGTGGCACATCAAAATGTCTAGCTAAAGTCAGGGCCTATGGGACCTGTTATACTGGTCCATAGCGTTGGCTAAACGCTGAAACAACCGGACCGACATCCGTGGTGCCCCCACTACATGAGGCTGCATAGATGGTGGCAGGTCCTCAATCTTTGCCATAAGGACCGTGCGAGTGAGTGCAGTAAAGTTACGCTCAACCCATCTCAGTACCCTCTCAGCCTCCCCGGCTGGAAGATCTCCTACTACTGCTGGTCCCCCAGAGGCGGAAGGTACGACCCCTGGCCGAGGATGATGCCCGTTCCTCGCATAGTCAACGGGTCGCACGAGTCCCACATCTGCAGACAATGAACACATATCCGTCAAATAATCTGGCATAACAAAAAAATGATATATATAAAAAAACAACATAAAAATTCATATACAACAAAAAAAACTACAAAGGTGGAGACTTACCCATCTCCCCTCACTCCTCACCAGGAGGTACTGGTATCTCCGGGTCTCTCGAAAAATCAATCCCGGCATAGAGGTAATCCTCTATAACTGAGATCTGTCATGACAACCATGCAAAAAAGTAATCATCGAAGGACTCATTGGTCCTTCCACCACCCTGTCGCGGAAGTAGTACTGCCCATCTACACACAGCAGGAAGAGAGGCCTGATGTCCTCGTACCACTACTCGAGGACTAAAACTCAGAACTCTCTCAAAAAAGAACGAACACAAAATGGTCCTGAACCCAAAGTTCCCATGTGTCTGCAAACGACAATATGTCAATTGCATCCCCATACACTCAAGCAAAGTGGTACTCCAAAAACTTGTGCATTTAAGCACTGGACTCCACAGTTCATCTGTGCATGGGACGCCTGATGTAGAGCCGCAAAACCAATAATTCGCCCGATAAGCAATACTATCTCATGTAGCGATAAGTTACTGATCTTTCTTATGGGCACCTGCGTTCTCGAGCGGTCTATATTAGCTGCACAGTATAGACCTATCAATTCTACTATTTTGTGCGGCCCCGCAGGAAAAGTTCAAAAATTGACTGGTTCCCCTCTCCTAGAGAGGCCAGTCAAAAAGTAAATGTCCTCGACTGTGGGCACTAGTGATTGCCCCTCCAACATGAATGCCTCTACATTCAGATGCTAGTAGTCAACCAAGGCATTCAGTAGCCTAGGTTGTGCCCGCATGAAAGGACATAGAAAAAACTTGAGTAACCCACACTGCATAAAAGTAGCCACAGCATTGGGGTCTTCCCCAACCAACTCATTCACCTCTTCATGCTCTCTTTCTCTCCAATGGACGTACATCCTAAAAAACAAAAAGGTTCAGGAGAGTTAAACCCTTTCCTTTTGTGCCTTTTTCATTCCATAAGGGGGCCCACACATGCTGTAATGGTGACAGTCGTGTGTACACGCGTGTAGAGTTTACTCTGCCCGAATGTACACGCGGCCTGTCCTGAGACAACCCATGTGGACCTAGGGCCAACTTTTTAAAGGTCGACGCCCCCCTACAAAATGAAACCCAATGCATAAATAAAGACATAAAATACAAGATAAGGGAGTTTGTACTTACTTGGTCCAGACAGAAGTTCGTTTCATCCATTGTAGCTCCCGGAATCACCACTTTAATCAAAGGGGATCTTTTGGCTCCAGAGTCAATTTCCAAATCAACAATGGTGATAATGAGCTGCTAGCTTCTATTTACAGACTTTTTGGCCTCTTTTTGTCCTTTTTTTGGCCTCCCTTATCATTTTATTTATACCAAAAAACATTTAGAGTGATTCAGGAGTTGCATAGAAGGGCTTTGATTGGGTATTGGGACAATTTTTTTTGAGTTTTGAGTATTTTTTGACGGTCGGTGGACATTTTTTGGACGATCAACTGGAACATATAGGTTAGGTTTCTACCTTAATTTTTGTATCTCGTTGTCCTTTTCATTTTCCATAGGATCGATCCCATCAGGTTGTGACATAGAACCATCATCTCTACTTTAGCAGTGTCGCAACTTGGTGGTAGAGCTTACCGGAACATGGATTCCCTAGGTAGATCCTAGTTGCATTATGGTATTTATGCTGTCTCTAAAACACTGTAGGCTTGGGAGTCCTTGTAGTTTTTCCTAAATACGAGTTTGAGCCTCATTTGCATGATTCTTCTTCGTTCTTGACCTCACTCTCAGAAATCCTAAAAAATAACGGGTCTTCTTTTAAGCCCTTTTCAGACCCTCTAAATATGAAAAGATTGCCAAGCGATCTTGTGGCCTTTCATGCTCGTTAAACTGAAATTTGAAGTCAGGTCTATCCGGCGGTAGTTTACCACTTTTTTAGTTCAGATGGTCAACTGTATGAACAAAGGTATACTCTATGGAACTTCAGCTCTATAGAAGAGTACTCTCAAGCATAATTTTATCCCTTTTTCAGGCCTGAGGGACTAAACTTATGAAGAAGGAACCCCCACGGAGTCCATAGTTAAGCTCTTTTCAGACTCCCTAAAATTGAAAAGATCACCGAGTGACCTTATTCTTTCACACTCGTTATACTGGTCCAGAAGAACATTCCTGACAGAGTCCATAGTTAATCTTTTTTCAGACTCCTTAAAAATGAAAAAATGGCCGAGTGATCTTGTCCTTGTCACACTTGTTAAAATGGTTTTGAATAGACGTCTTGTCGGTGCTAGTTTACCCCTTTTTCGAACCAACTAGATTATCTTCGAAAAAGGTACCCCAATGGAGTCTCATTTTATGTTTTTTCAGACTCTCTAAATATGAAAAACCACCGAGTTTACCTTCTCTGGGCTCGTTAAACTTACATCGAAGGACCTTACCATTGTGTGTTTTGTTAACCGCATTTGCATACCTTATACGCCAGCCTTGTACCAGTTTTCTTCTGCGTCTTAACACCCTTGGCCCCCAGAGGATTTTTCCCAAGTATCATTATACTAGAACATCAGTCTTGTCCTTGTGCCTTGAACTTGTATGTTTTCAACACTCGTTCCTCCATTGTAACGTAATATTCATTTATTCTTTTTCCCAAAATGATTGAAAAAGACAAATTAAATCAAATATACCCCAAAAAGAGGAAGGGAAAAGTGTTTTCTTTATTGGCATCATAATGAGTCACCCTTGGATAAATCACATCTGTCCGTTTGTTCATCAAACTATGGGATGTAGTACAACCTTAGGAAGCTATTCTTGCTATATAGAGTTGTGTCCTCCACTGTTTGGTTATCCTTCCAAACATATGGAGAGTTTGCGTTGCCTCCTACTTCGTAGACTTATGATTAATGCCATGCTGCCTGAGTCTCATCCTTTGTCGTGCTATTCTCTAAGGGAAGTTTGTCACCAAGCCTGAGTCATCCCCTCTACAATTTGTCTCTTGCCCTCATACCTGACCATCCTAAATGTCCAATCAAGTCCTTGTTCAAAATCAGTAAAGCCTTCAGTCTGATCATATTTTCCATGACTGACGAGCCGTCGAAGACGTCTGGGTAGTGCAGTCGTACACTCATATTACACTCCTACCCGATTTTTGGATATTTTGAAGTAGTTTCTCAAGCTTTGAAGACCTCATCTCTAGCCATCAGGCCGTATCAACTTCTAGAAGATGGATACTCTATATGTATATATTTTTGATTTCAAGATGTAGCTTCGCTGTGTATTGTTCACGGCTACTCTTTAGATAGTTATATGACATGGATCTACAGTGTATTTGATTGGTATCCATGATTCTATTTTCTCCCGAGCATGGGTATGCCCACCTTGGTGAGACATTTGTTATTTTGCAGACGATGCCTCCTGGTTCCTGATCCTTGGGCTTAATCGTTCGACACATCAGTAAAGATTGGTAATGTATTTCGACCATCAGATGCTCTTCTGACCTCACACATTAGGGGGCATCTGTTATAACCCTAAATTGCACCATACATGCTTACCTGGCATCAGGCCATCTCAGATCCCTTCTTTGCCAAAGAACTGCTGAGCAACTCTTTAAAAAACCTCTTTTATAAGGGCCCACGTGCCCTACTCCATTACTGCACGCGTGTACATGCTAGCTGACCTAAAACAACCCGTGTGGACCGACAAAAGCATGAAAAAAGGAAAGTTGCCAACATAACACATAGCTCTGGGTGAGTTAACTGAAACTTCCGGCCATGCATGGCTGAGGGTTCATCCAAATACCTAGCTTCTTCTAGCCTATAAAAGAAGGGCTAGGGGTCCCATTTGGAGGAGGAAAAATATAGCAAAGAAACTATGCCCATTTGCATATTCCCATTGTCCCAACCCTTTAGCCATCCTTGTGCTAGAAGAGATATAAAGCAAATAAGTTGGAGGACAGTTGAAGAAAAACCCAGGATCAGGTTCATGGAGCAGTGGCCGGTCTCGAATTTTGTAAGTTGACTCATTCAAAGTAATAAAGAAAATGCTTTTCCCATCCCAATTCATGAGTTATTCATAGTTTGTTAAGTACATATTTGAATCTCTAACCCATTAGTCTATTGGTAAGATGCATGTGTAGTTGTTGCTTGTCTTGTATACAGGTCAGATTTGGAAGGAGAACTATGAACAAGTGATCAAGTGTGCAATAGGATCAACATCGAACACCTGGAACAAGGTAGGTTGATCTGGCCATGTATTTACTACAAGAAATGGGATTTAAGTCTGGGGACAGAGGTAGAAAGTAGATTTTCTCTTGGTCATATCTGCATGCAAAGTATAACCCTATTTGCTATTCCGTAAGGAGATTTTCCTCACAACACTTTCCCTAGGGTTGAGATCTTCTGGACAAGTCCCATGGTGTAGGAGACAAGTTATCTTCTTGTACCAAGACTCTTGTCCTGGGGAAATGTATGAAACTTCTCCACACCATAATGTCATTTCATTCTCCCATCCAGAGTCTTCATTTACTTGGTCCTGGGCTTCGACTGTAAGTTTGCATAATCCTTTCCCTTTAACTAGTTTGACAGGTTTTATATCCAGATAAAATTCTTGAACTACTGTCATCCAGTTCCCTCTTCTTTCCCCCATCTCCTGTTGAGTGAATAGGGATTAGACTACAGGGTGGGGAATGATTACTTTGGTGTGGTTCTTGAGGATGTAGGACATGAAGTGTTTTACTGCCTTATATACTACATAGGCTTGTTTATCTATATCATGATAATTAATTTTGGCTCATTGGATATTAGTGCTCATGAACGACACTGGAGCCTCTTTGTTGTCATCATCCTTTTGAGTCAATACTGCAGCTAACTACTGGTCGGAGGTGAAAGTATAGAGGAAGAAATCTCTGTTGAAATTGGGACTTTGCAACATGGGGGCTTGAGATATAGCAGTTTTGATGTTGCTGAAATCATCCTTCCTTTCATCATACCATTTAAATTCGACATCTTTATGAATCATCTTTTGCAAGGGTTTGATAGTTTCTGCAAAATCGGGAGTGGATTTCCTCATGAAAATGATTTGCCTAAAAAAATATTGCATAGCTTTCTTGTTGTGAGGAAACGAGAGTTGAGGTATTGGATTAATCCTTTCTGGCTCTATGTGAATGTCTGCTTGAGATATAATGTGGCATAACATCTTACCTTCCTCGATGCCAAAAATAATTTTCTTAGGATTTAAGGATATGCCGTATCTCTTACACCTTTCGAAAATCTGAGTTATGTGTTGGATGTGCTCTTCTCTATTCTTTGAATACACAGTTACGTCGTCCAGATACACTACCACAAACTTGTTGATTAGTCCCTGAAATTCTATGTCCATGGCCCTTTGGAAGGTCACCCCTATGTTGATTAACCCAAAAGGCATGCATTTATAAGCGAAGGTTCCCCACTTGGTTCGAAAGGTAGTTTTCAAACGATCTTCCTCTGAAACCAAGACTTGGTTGTAACCTGAAAAACCATCCAGTAGAGAGAAAATATCTGAGCCAGACACGGTCTGCAGAAGTTGCTCCATTGGAGGGACTGGGTAATTGTCCTTTTCTGAAGCTCTGTTAAGGTTCCTAAAATCTACGCATAAGTGGATTTCTCTAGACTTTTTCCTCAGAGGAACTAAATTTTCTACCCACGCGGAATGTCTAACCTTGAAGATGATTTTGGCATCCAAAAGTTTCTTCAATTCCTGATACATGAGAGGTTCCATGGATGGTTTATACTTTCAAAGCTTCTGTTGGAAGGGTTTCACTTCGAGTGTTAACGAGATAGTGTGTTGAATGATGCGGGTATCATAAGTTTTCAAATCTCTATAGGACCATGCAAAGACATCTTGGTATTATCTAAACAGTTTGAGGTAAGCCATTCTCTCCTCTTTAGATATAGTCTTGTCGAGATTCATATTCTTTGGGTTTTCCGGGGTTTCGAGATTTATAGTTTCATGCAGGGGATAGGAGTTACCGGTCTTTGAAATTTTAGGCCCATTAAATCGTTCCTTCAGGTAAAAAAGGTTTTCCAAATTAACTATCCCTTTAAGGATTATGTGATGCTTTGATTTATCAATAGGATGACCTGTTCGAGGATCAGTTCCTATTGATTTTTCCTGGAATACTTAATTGTCAATAGCTAAGTCTTTGAAATTATCTTGGTTAGTCAGAAAGTTGAAGATCTGTTCAACCCATTTGAAGACTTTCCAATTAGAGATATTATTGGGCACCGATGGTTTGTAGAGTAGTTCCACAGTGAATCATGAGGCTTCATAATATTCCAGAGGTGATATCCTTGAAGCAGCCGTGGCTAGGGAATCAACAAGGATATTCTTTTCTCTGGGGAACGCAGTGATATTGAAAGCTTCAAAATGCTCTATTAATCTATGCACTTACTGTTGATAATTCTTTAGGTTTGGGGAATTGCAATGCATGGTATTCCTCACTTGTCTAACGATAGTCTCCAAGTCTTCGAAAACCTTCAATTCTTTGACGTTTAAGTCTATGGATTTCTTTAACCCTTGTACTAGAGCTTCATACTCGACGGTATTATTGGTGCATTTGAATTCTAGTCTACAGGACATGAAATGACATTTACCTTTTGGATCAATGAGGATGCACCATGCCCCTGATCCTTACTGTGATTTAGATCCATCGAAATATATGGTCCAAATTTGTGAGTGAAAGTTAACCGTTTCTACCTTCTTATTACTTTCTTTCCCTCCTATCTTTTGTCCAGTGATTTATGGCACAGGTTCTTGACAGAAGAGGGTTTCCTTTGTCGGTATTGGATATTTCTCTTGAAATACCATTTCAGAGTTCTGAGTGAGAGGGATATCAAATGGAAGAGGGGAGAAGTTCCCGAAATAGGAATCACAAGAATAATTTCCTAGGACGGGGAAAGCTGTGGATGAGGGTTCATTCAAGGTCTCTAGATCAATGACCGTATGTTTCAGGTAGCTCTCCCTATCGATTCTGATCATATTATTGTATCCCTTCAATGGTAGCCAAAGGTGTTCCTAGTCTGTACTAAAGTTCCCATTCAACTTATTAGATCAATATCGACTTAGTAATAACCCATAGGCCTCTGGGATATCTACTACAATGATTTCAATCACTTGCACAAACTTAGGATGTGTCACTATCTTAATCATTACATCTCTGAGTTCACCCATGACTTTGACCTAGGTTCTGTCTAGTTGTATCACATGTTTATCACTCTTGAGAGGAATGACATTTAATTTTTTGCAAATAGATAAGGGAATCACGTTGGAAGATGCTCCTAAATCTACCAAACAACTGTGGAGGTTCCTGTTGAAGACTTCAAACATTAAGAGGAACAGTGGGACATAAGGCTTTCCCTTCTTCTCTTCCGAGTAGGTATTCACGGTTGGTTTACTTACTAGATCTGTGGAAGTTAGATTTCTTTGCTGTTCATTACTTTTTGTAGGGTTTTCTACTGATTTCAAAGCTTGTAGCAGGAAATATTTTTTCTGAGGGATTCTACATATGTCCATGAGCAATATATTAGCCTTCAACCTCTTTAGATATTCAACTATGTTGTACTCTAGTTTGGGCGATTCTCGGGTATGGATTCTAATAGGGTTCTTATGGAGAGAAAAAGGTGCTTTTAGGTGATCGAGAGTTGACCTTTCTCTTGACGTTTGAGTGGTAGTGGGATCCTTTGGGATAGGAGGAGATTTTCTTCTAGTTTGCACAACCAAGACCTCAACGGGTGGTTCTTGAACCTAAAATAGGTCGTCGGAAGGCATAATTAGGTCAGGATCCCATATTAGCATGGTTGTATCTTTTGGTGGGCCAATCTCTTCCCGGGCAATAAAATTCATAATCAAATTGCTTGGTGTTATCCACATTTTTGGTTATCAAGATGATGACATGATAATGACATGGTGATAGAAGATCTATCTCTTCTTTAAGATCATTTTCATGAAGAAAGTTACACTTGTCAGTTTCTCAAAATCACTCTTTTGAGGACAGTAC
>ML785864.1:523630-546852 GCA_009831015.1 Picea engelmannii
AATCAACATAATAAGAGAAGCCCATTCTTCTCTTATTGCTGGTCACTTTGGTGTAGGCAAGACGATGGCTAATTTGCAAAGGTACTGCTATTGGCCTAAAATGAATGAAAGTGTTTCAAGATATGTTCGAGGATGTTCATTATCTGCCACAAGAAAACCTAGCAATCGAAAGTTGGGTTTGTATACTCCACTTCCGGTTCCTTCTCGTCCCTGGGAAAGTATTTCTATGGATTTTGTAGGAGGTCTACCTATGTCTAAACGAAATCATGATTATCTTCATGTTGTGGTTGATCGATTTAGAAAAATGTGTATTTTGATGCCTTGTAAGAAGCAATTTACAGCTGAGCAAACGACACAAATGTTCTTTCAGAATGTTTGGGTACATTTTGGATTTCCTAAATCTATTATTTCTGATCGAGATTCTCGATTTATTGGTAGCTTTTGGTCGAGTTTATGGGCACTCATGGACACCAAACTAAAAAAGAGCACAACTTTTCATCCGCAAAACGATGGTCAGACATAAGTGGTAAACAAAACAGTGGTGCATCTTCTTCATGGTTATTGCAGCAAGCATCCTAAACTTTGGGATGAACATTTACACTACATTCAACATGTTTACAATCGAGCTAAGCACTCTTAAACTCAAACATCACCATTTGAAGCATGTTTTGGATATTTGCCCAAATCTCCTTTAGATTTTATCTTTGGGAAGGATATTCCTATTGATGGTCAATACATCATTGATAGGGCAGAAAAGTTCATTGAACAAATTCAGTCGATACATCAAATGGTACAAGAGCAGTTGGAAAAGAGTCAAGCCAAGTACAAGACAAGACATGACAAGCATTGTGTTGATCACAGTTTCCAAGTTGGAGATGAAGTTTGGATTTACATTAGTAAGGAGAGGCTTAAAGGATAAGGTAAAAAACTGAAACCAATTTGATATGGTCCTTTCAAGATTCTTGACAAGATTGGTAACAATGCCTTCCGTTTAGATTTGCCTCCTTATATGCAAATGTATGCAATTGTTAATGTTGAGAATTTGAAATTGTATGAGCCTCATTTGATTGATGATCAAGGAGAACATGTTCACATTCCTTCTATAGATGATTTCTCCCCAAAATATCTTACAAAACTGCATGAAGACAAAATCCTTGACAAGAGAATGAGAACTTCAAAACGAGGAAATGTGGAATATCTTCGAATTGGTCTTAAAGGCACCAATCCAAGCAAAGCCAAGTGGACTGAGGTTGGAAAGGTGAGGGAACTATACCCTCATCTTCAGATAGACTGAAAAATAGTCTTTTGGAGGTCCAAATTCTTTCCAATGGGGAGGTGTGATCCAGGGGATCAAATTTTGCTCAAAATTCAAAGTGCTCAGAATCGCTTCAAATTGAACGGGTGCGTAGGCCTTGTCGTCATGAACCCAACACAACTCGTTTGGGTTCAAAAAAATGTTGGATGAGAGAGATATCCTGTTCCGTTCGAATCGTCAAACAGGTAAAAAAAATGTGTGTTGACTGTACAGTCCGTACAGTTCGTATGGATGCTGACATGGCAGGGCTGTATGACACGTGGCAGGTGTTGGTTGGAAGTCACATGGATGAATTGGCGTCCGACACATGGAATGGTTGTGGTGAATGGAATGGTGACACGTGACCCAATCAATGGCCGCCACGTGTCACCTGGATAGTGGTCTAAAACTTATGTAGTCGGAAAAACTCGACCCCGCAACCTTCGAGCAAGGGGAAGAGCTTTGGGAAGGGCCACCCAACCGGTGCACCCACCTATGGTTCTTATTATATATATGTTAAAAAATTTATTTGAATTACAATAGTTTTGAAATGGGGGCGTGGTCCGGGTCGGGGCTAAGCCCCGACCCCCGGTCATATCTATATGCCATGTAACCACTGACGCGCGCATTCTGACCGTTACCACATGTTTCAAAACCTTGGCCCCTTTTTGTATGAGTGCGCGGTCACATGGACCCATATGTCCATGGTTTTGGTGGTAGGGGCTGGGCGTGCCCTAACCATCCTACAGTTCGCACCATTTTGCGGTTGCACCCGGTGCTAGGTTTTCACACAAATATGCGCATTGGGGCTAGGTTGAGGAGGCAGAGGTGCATTTTGGTGATCTAGAGACAACAAGTTTGAAGGGAAATTTCTAGGAAGCCTATCTTCTTCAATTTTTGGCCAAACGAGGTGCCGAAAAAGCCCAGCTAGGGGTTTTTGGATGTTCTGAAGCCATTGGAGACATCTATTTGGAATTTTGACCATTGTAAAGCACATATTTTAGCACTTTGAGAAAATAATACAAAATATCCATTAGAAGCTGGACCAGGAGATGTAGCCCAAGAGAGGGGTGAACTCATTTATCATTTGCTGTGTTATGTGTTTTCTGTTCATTGTTATTTGCTATTGATTATATGCATCTTGAATGTGTAATTTATATAAAAGTTGTGTTTGCAAAATTGATCCATTTGCATAAGAACACTTGAATTAAAACTTGCAAATATTTTCAAGAATACAAGTCTTTATCATTTTCAGATCACCAGATCTTGCGATACAACCAATTAATCGATGGGCTTTAAGTTTTCTTGCGAAGGCATCTCCTTCAGTTGGGACTTTCTATTTTTGTGTTTTCTCTTAGGTAGGACCGAAGTAAGATTGTAAGCCGGTATAAACCAACTTGGCAACAAAATAGAATGAAGTTTAACTACTGGAGAAGAGGCTGAGCTTGGGATAACTCGCTACTCAAGCATGCACATGACAATTCTATTACCACAGGCCTAGTAATAATATATTAACCACGTGAGCATCCAATTATTGTCTAAGATACTAATTATCAGAAATAAAACACATATGCGTTAAAAAAAAGGAAAGCAGAATAATCCACCTACTTAATCATCCATCACATGATAACACAACGATTCATCTTCATCATTAAATTAAAGAACAACAAAACATTGCACCAGATAACGTGAAAATAAATTTAATTTTCTCTTACTCATTACAACATCATTCATGAGATGAGATAGGAGATAGTTCTTCTCCACGTCCAATCACACTGGTAGTTTGATGAAAATATAACTTCATCTCTGGTCAAGAAGGACTTCTCAATTAAAGCTAGCTCAGAAATAGTTCTTAACAAACCATTTTTTTTTTCTCTCGACAACCATAGACCCTATAACTAATTGGTCGATGTTCTTATTTATAACATAAAATTCAACTGAAAATAACGGCTAAGTGTAGTTTAAACAAAACAAAATTTTCCACGTGGCATCCTCTTCTAACAGTTTCTTTAACAGTCAACCCAAGATATCACTTGAAAGGGTGAATTTTCTCATACTCCGATCGACTGATGAACAATGCCTCATAGGTTTGGGCCCATGGAAATCTGTGTTATTCCATTTGAGCCACGTAAATTCCCCTAACCTCCACCACATGCGCCCGGTACTTCACCAGACTAGTGTTTAACTGCTGTAGCACAGTCTGAGCTCTAATTAGATGTTCCATAAATTGTTGCACTTGTTCGGGCGCTGTGTTGGTCACCTTCGCTAGCTCTTTAGCCCATAATGAATCTTGCTTGGTATGCAATTTGACTATGTCGCACAAGTTGATGAAGTCATCGGGGGTGCCGAAATTGGGGAGTCCAATATCCTTGATTTCTTTGTTGATTTTATCCCAATGTTTCTTTCATTTGGCCCACTTCTCTTGAATTTTCTGGTGTGGTTCTTGAGACATCTTAGCCCAATACTTGGCTGATCGCTTCATGCGATAAAGACTGCTTTTTCCCAACATCTGGATGCCGTGTTCTTCTTTATCTCGACCTTGTTGGACTACATCAATGTATTCGATTCTCTCTATGTCTTGCTATTCCCTTTCATACCACCACTCCATATCCTTGCATGTCGTGAGTTCCATGAGAGTATCTTCCTAGAGCTCAACTATATTCAGAGTAAAAATTTATCACTCATGTGTGAACTTGTTGTAAGCCTCTTCGAACTCGCCTCTCAGGTATATCATGGTTTGAGTGGTGCCCTGATAGTATTCAACCAGGTGGCACAAGTGTTCTAGTTTTTTCAGGGTGGAAACCATCTCCTTCTCATATATTTTGGCTATGTCTAGGGTAGCATCTGAGATCGCTTTCCCTACGTCGATGAGCTCAGATGTTCTGGCATTTTCTGTGTTTATCAAATTTTCCTTTGTAGTGATGAGGATAGAGTGATCTAACGTGGTCCTCCTTTTATTGGTGGTCTGTTAGACAATAGATTTCCTCTTTTGATTTTAGGAGATCATATAAATATTGACTACTATGTCCACAAGTTCGAGAATCGGATGATCATCCCATGTGAGTGTGTTTCCTAGATTTATGGTAGTGTATATCTGTTCAAGGTCCGGTTCTTGAAATTCCACATTGTGCTCCGAAGGCATGGCCTTTGCCTATCTCTTATCAGGATCTGAGTATTGAGCAGAATAGAGGTGATGAGAAAATACTCAATCCTTACTTGTTCATCGACCGTTGAAACGCCGATGTCATTTTGCGGGGATCCTTTCTTTGGATCATCCAGTTCTGACTTGTCCTTTGGATGGTTTGCTTGGGTCTCTTGCACATCGGGCCTCTGTGTATCGAGAACACTTTAAACTTATATTTCCTTTTGTGGGACCTCCTAGGTTTGGACCCTTGGATCTGGAGAAGAAGTCTTCTCAGGTCCCTTTTCTTCTTGGACATGCACAAGGGTCCCGAGAGATGCCTCCCGGCTCTCATCATCACTATATATATTTATAAACTTACTCAAAGGATTAGGCACGCTTGTTTCCACTAATACCCGACCTGTATTTGGTTGATTCATCACACCTTTTGACGATCTGGCCAGTGGAATTATGGATTCAGGGTCATCTGACCCATTAATGTTATCAAGGTTTATGAAATCATGGTTGTTTGGCCCCACCATGATTTCTTTTGGGCTATCGGTCAGAAGCCTTGGCATCCTGACGAGGCCTGGGTTATATCGCATCCGATTCATCATCTGTTGGGCCTGTTGATACATTAGTGCCCCTCTCTCCACCGCATTTTGAGCCTCGAGGAAATTTTTGTCCTGTATCAGAGTTACCTGAGAAATCTCTGCTATTTCGGTGGCTTCTTGGGGAGCTTCCATTGCTTCGATTGATTCAGATGCTATCCTTTCTTCCCTATTCCTAAGGACCTCTTGAGACTATTTTTCCAGGACTGTTTCTTGCTCATCCAAACTCATGGCCTTGAACCTAGTTACCTTAGGGTCAACCATCCTTGCCACCACCTCATCCCAGTTTTGAGCATTTTTGGTGAAGATCTCATCTTCAAACCTATCATGGGTGTATGGCCAGCAGGAAGATACTTGTGATGCGTGCTTCTGGACTAGACCTTTTGGGCCATGCTTGCAAAAGAGGCCAGTCTAGAATCAGAACTCCAATTGATTCAACCCTTCCTATTTGGACTGAGAAATGTCTTTTACCATGTAGAAACCTATATGGAATCCATAAGGTATGAACGTCTGCTTCTTATCTTTTACCAGAGTAGCATTATAACTTTGCAGGATGGTTTGGTAACATATTTCTTTGATTACTATTCGATTGGGGACATACACACGTAACATATGGGGTTCTCCGGTGGCACCGAAAATCCTGATGTAGGTATCACGCTCATCTAGATACTTGTGGCCAACTTTCGATACAATCTTTTTGGATGCATTCGATAGCCTTGGGAACTCTTTCTTGAACAACAAGGAATAAATACATGCAATGAACTGATCGCAGATGAGAGAGTAGGATTTATTGTACTTGTTCTCCCACAAGATGCCGAAATATACATGGACCAGGAGTTCTAAGGTGTGCCAGCTTAAGTTCATTCCGACAAAGAAATTTCTAGCACAGATGATGTCTAATAGATAAGATGCCATGTAGATAGATGGAGTCTCTCCTTCCTTTGTTGTCTGATCTTTTCATATGCAGGTGCTCAGCTGTTTGGAAGTGATGGCACCCCAATTAAAACCTATTCCATAAATGGATATTGTATAAGCTAGAGGCATCCAAGCCTCTGAAAACCTGGAGCAGTCTTTCTCCCCATGCAATCGACAGAGGAGGGCCATTAGATAGATGTACGAATCCCTTAGGTTGGCCGTCGGGTACCAGTTGTAGGTCCGATTGGTAAAATTTTTATCCTCTCTCCACCACGATGCCATCACCTTACTGGTATCATGTTTCTCATAGAATCTTACAACCAAATTGGTGTTTAGCCGTTCTTCCAGCTCTCTGAGCTTGTAGTAATTCTTCACTTCCATTGGAAGGAAAACCCCGACACACCCACCATTGTCATCATTAAGCAAGAATATTTGTGTGTCAGTGTGATCGATAAGCCAGTTCAGGAGTTCTATGTAGGGGAATACCATAGTCCTGCTTGCCACCATGTGCATATACACCTTTTAGAAATCCAGGAGGACTTCATTGTCTAGTTTTCTTGTATCGAGATCACTGTGTGGGGTATATTCAAGGAATTCCTCCCTCTTGATTTTCTTGAAAATATCTTCCCAGCGCGGGAATACTGTCTTGGTCCCGATGTTCGCCTCTGTGTCTCTAAAGGCCATAGGATGAGAGAAAACATACTTGGTGGATGTCTTGATGATGGTCACCAGTTTTGGGGAAAAGTCTAGTTGTTTTAAGACTACTGGGGAAGAGCCTTCTCCTACCTTCGGTTCCTTTATATTTGGCACTCTCAGAGATTTCCTGGTGGTAGGTTTATTTAGAGGCATTGTCCCTGTAACCGAAACGATCCTTTAGTCATGTGTACATGATAACATTGGATGAAAACGTATGAAATGAAGAATAAAACACCCATAGACTGGTACATACCTGTAACACTTGCTAACTATTGTTTAATAATCACTGGACCTTGGAATATTTCCCCATATTGCTCATCTTTCTCCTCTGGATGTTTTGAACTTCTTTTTGCAGATAATAATCTTGTTTACAATGACTCAAAAGGATTTAACAAGAGAGATCCTACCAATCATATCAATCAATTAATTTGAGTCATGAGTGAAATTCAAAAGAACCTACTACTGAATCTTTGAAAATAAATTATACATGAGTTGATGGTAGGGGCGCGAAGGGTGATGCACTGTATCGATACTTTCAAATGGTCCTTTTTGATTCACGCACGAATTAGAAACTAATGAGAGATTTTGGAATTAATTAGTTCTTTTAAATTATTCTGATCCATTGTATCTTAGAGATAAAACATCTCATTGTGTCGCTTGCTTAGTGGGTAGATCAGGAATCGGTGATATCCTTGTGTATATTCTCATTGGCATCCTCCAGAGAAAACCTTCGACGCCGGTTGATTTCTTCGTACAGTGATGACATGGCCGAACTATTTCAGGGTGCGTCATGGGTCTCAGGAGTCAGTAACAACTCAGGAAAAACTAGATCGTATGTCTAACTACTCGGGCAATGACAGGTGGAAAAAGAGGACATGTGGTTTGGTCATATATCTCAGTCGAAGTTGGGTCTTTTGATAGGAGACGTGTATTAAAATAAACCTAGGATTACCAAGTCTGAAAGGTGTCGGGGTTAGTGATCGGGGATTGACTTATCACAATCTCTATAGGCTATCCTTCTAAAAGCTCACCGATGCTGAAGGTTATCAGGGATAGGCTTTCATAGATAGTTCCATCGTGTAGTTCCCTTGTGGGTTATCGTCCTTGAAAATTCCTTGATACCAACAACGTTTCGAGAGTCGACGATATCATTTCATTTTCATTCAACGCTTACTCTTTTCACCTTTTATCGATGCTGAAAGGGATCTATCGTTGGTGATATCCTTGAGTGAATCTTGTCGTGGAAGAACAACTTCCATTTTCCGACGTTGATGAAGATAAATGCTCAACGACCTTGGCTCTCTTGAATGATTTCCTTTCATGCTTAATCCTTTCTGATGCTGAATTTCTTAAGCACGTCGGGGAGAAGTCTTGACTGTCGATTCTTTGATTAAGTGTTAGTATTTCAAGTTATGTGTTTTCGCATGCTCAATCAAACTTTCAGAGACTTGAATGAGAAACAAAAGTGGGAAGCAAAGGAAACATTTTTAATACTGAATTAGAATCAGATAGTGCAAAAGATCAAGTGGTACCCAAAAAGTAAAATTTAACATAGGCCTTTTAGGGTGTGTTGAGTGCTCAACACCACCTTTTAGGCTTCCATAGCTCTTCGACAAGCTTCTAGCCAAGTAGTAGGGAAAGCCATTAAAATTTGGACATGTATCTCTTCCTTCAAGGCACTGATAAAGAATTCCCTAAAGAAGGTATCTAACATGATTTTAGTGTGGAAATTAAGTTGCTCAAAAGTGGAGATGAAATATTCAACTATACCACATTGTTTAAGCTTGGTCAGGTGGCCTAAATAATGAGCGTCTTGTTCAAAATGTTAATAGATATATAATACAAAATATGTCCTAGAAATATAAGCCCTATGAGAGTTCTTATACTGTTTCCACCATTGCTAGAATTTAGGATCTAAATATAAGACACCCACATGAAGTTTCATTAAATAATAAGTGATGCCATGCAGGTAAAAATAATATTCCATTTGAGTGACCAAACCTGTGGGCTAGAGACATTAAAGTTTTTTATATCCACTTTAGGGAGTCGATGCCATGCCCAAGAAATAGTTTCAAAAAATTGGTGAGATTTAGGCCCCATGGGGTTGGATTAGTCAACTACCTTTGGTTGGGATTGCTATTCCTTGAATTGATTGTACATTGTCATGAGTTGGGCCAACTATTTTGGGACTAAGTATAATTTTTTGAGCTTGGCATCAATGAAAGAAAATCTTTACTTGGTAGAGGAGTGGGTACGGACTAGTTGGTGGTGTAACTCTTCACACACAGTTTCCAAGGTGGATATTTGGTTCGTGAGATCTTAGTTTCTAGTAGCCATAGGGATGGGGTTCATAAGAAAAAAGTTACTAGAGAGTAGTACCAATGTGATTAGTGTTGTTTTCTAGGTCTATTGAGATAGTGGCCAGGTAATGGGGTGATAAAAGGATTAAAGGAGAGAGGTACCATGATGATCAACATTACAGAAGGAGTTTATTGATATAGGTCCCAAACAAGGGCGTGGTGAGGACCCATACTTTATTTTTACCTTCTACATAGTTATACTCCCACTTGAATAATATTGCACTGACAAAATGCTCAAATTATCAATACTATAGTTTATGAAATAATTTCTTTGACTCATAGCAGGAAGTAGGGTTTCCACTGGTTGAATGCACAAAATTTCAAAACAACCCCTTTTTTATGAGTTTCTAGGACTAGCAACAAGGAGTAGGGTTTAGAGGGACCCAAGGACAAGGGATTTCTAGGTGCTATAACTCTCTAATATATGTGTGGGGTCCAACAATAGTACTTGGATGAATTTATTATGGATCTAACTAAGTAGGCTCCACCATACTACCCAATTACCCAGGTACTAGAGATTAATCTTCCCGAGTGTTATCCTAAGTGCCACTATAGCTCCAAATGGTCGATAAACTTATATACAACTAGTTTTAGGAAACCTAGAGGATTTCCGATATACTTGAGCATATGTGGAAGTGAAATTTGTATACAAGTGTTGTTTGTTGTGGTATTACTCAAAGGGGTACTAATAAGGGTTACACTCATGTCCAACCAAGTGAAACCTTGTTGGTTAGACTTCTTTCTCTACCTACTTCTTGGACTAACCCTCTTGGTAAACCAGAAGGAAACACAACACATAGAGTGCATTGCGTAGTCTCACTTGAGATAGTTCTATGGGTGACTACAAAGCTCAAGTTCTTGCAATATAGGAAGGAGTGGGGATCTGTGATTCTATTTGAACTTCTTCAGGCCTTGATCTGATGATTCTCTGTATTTTTCCTAAGATTCATTCATCTGTTAAGCCTATGAATGCATTCTAATAGATCTAATTGAACCATTCATAATATAACTACTGACAAAAGGTAAATATGTTATAAACAACACACATAACATGGGTTTTACCATGGTTCACCCCCTCCTGGGCTACGTCCATAAAGATTTGGCTTCTTAGGATCTTATATTAGGTTTGCTGCAAAATATGGCGATGCACACTATATCTCCGACCATAAAATCATGAGAAAGGTTCAACAACCTCTGTGAGGTGGACTAGATCACACCAGGCTCCTCAACCTGTGATCTAACCCTCAAGCTCTAGCTACTTGACTCTTCTATAACTCAACAACTTACACAATCATATCATAACTACAATAGTCGAACCGAATCAATATTCCAGTCGATCCCAACAGAACAAATTCGAACCCCGACCTAGAACTCCTAGGTTCTTATTTATACTAATTTACAAGCTTCTTAGTTGTTACAATATCTTACCAAAACCCTAAAACTAACATGGTTAGGTTTTCCTTTCTGCGTGCCTTGCATGCAGATTTCCCTCGCACATGCTTCTTTTCCTACCAACGATTCTTCTCCAAAATTGGGTTTTTCCTTCCAAAAATAAACCTTACCTAAAAATAGGCCTGTGCCCAATAGGCCCCCAACACTGACATGTGGCTTGTCCCGAGCCACCTAGGAAACACACACTGTTGATTAAGGTTGGTTGTCATTGATGTCAACCCTTGAAGAAAGTCCGGTAGTGAATTCTAGTAGCACAAAGGTTTGGGTAATGGACCCAAGGTTGTTTCATGTATAATGGTATGAGTTATGATATATTTGTAGGTAATACTTTTCTATATGGATAGTACATGTCATGCCATTTCCGGTGGTATGTGGAACGTCACATAACTCCTCACGGTTTGAGAGTTATGGCCTTACGAATTTGGAGGACCCTCATATGTAGGCTTGAAGCCCCAAAAGGTCAAAGAAGTCAAAGAGATTGCAAAGAAGAAATTATTATTTAAATGGTAAAGAAAAGTGACAAAGTCAAGGAGGATTATTTAAATAATAAAGTGAAGTGACAAAATCAAAGAAGATTATAAAGTGAGGTGACAAAGTCAAGGATGAATATTTAAATGATAAAAAAATGGAGATCTTTCTAATTATGGAAAGTGGTTAGCCCTAAAAATGAGGAAAACAGGTTAAGTAACCTATAAATGGTTTAAGTGACCTAGAAATAAGTTGAGTGACCTAGAAATTGGTTAAGTGACCTAGAAATAGGTTAAGTGACCTAGAAGTGGGTTAAGTGACCTAGAAGATGGTTTTAAGGAAGCTACTTGGAGATTATAAATAAGAGGAAAGGCTCTCTCATTTCACATCACACTTGAGAATATTGAATATATATAGGTTACTGAGGTAACCAAAGGATATATAAGACAAATTTTAGAGGAAAGGTGAAGAAAATAAGGCCGAAATTCAAGGGAGGATAAATTTTTCTGATGATGCTTTCTAAGGTATGTTATTTACAGGTCATCTCACAATTTTCGCAATAAATTTTTTATAGAATGATTCAGACTATGAAATTGATAGGCCATTGAGGAAACATATCCAAGTATATGTGGTAAAAAATTCATCTTGTGGGTCGTTTCATTTTTGGAGTTACACTCCGTGAAAATAGGGTTTGTGGCTAGTCCTGAAACTAGTCTAAAACAAGTGTTTCGGGTAAAAACGTCATAAATTCTTCATAATAGATCCAAATTTAGTAAGAACAAATGTGTTGGTTATAGTAAAGTCTATAGTATTATGTGTAACATTTTCAGATCCATTCAACAAATATTCCGTGCAGGGCACGTTCTACAAGGTCTCTCTCTAGAATAAGCCAAGATTCAACAAGGTATGCCATTTTTTCTATAAATCCTTTTCTGATAGGTTCCAAGTAGTGCCACCAAGAGGAATTGCATAAAACAAAATGATGGAAATTGTGTACTATTTTCATATCTTTATTCATTATAGGTACATAGTTATGATTATTTCAAGTTAGGGTTGTTGACTAATCCCAAACTAGTCATGTGAGACTAAAGAAAAGGTTGATGAAAATTCTAGTCTCTTGTTGTGAAAGTTAAGGAAGGTTTGCAGGTATGTGATCATTTACACCAGATCTATTAAAGAGTTACAAATCATATTTTATGATGAAATTGATGAGGGCTTTTGGTTAAGTTACATGATGGGTACATGGTTGAGACAAATAGTTGATGAGTTGGCACATACTTGAGGTGTATAGTTGATGATGTTGGTACATTTTGCTGAGTCATGGTTGATGAGTAGTTGACACATGATTGGTACATACTTAGTACATGGTTGGATGAACTTGTTTATGGTACATGTTGATTACAAGTTGTTTTGGTATAGGTTGGTGCATGGTTGATGCACTTGTTTATGGTACAGGTTGATTACAGGTTCAAGTATAGTTTGATGCATGGTTCAAGTTTATTGGTACATTTTTACAGTGGTATATTTCACAGTGATAGTGTGACAGTGGTTCCATCATTCTACTTCTACTTCAAGATAGTTGGATGGGGAAAGGACAGGTGGTTGTAGCCACCTTCCGGTTGTAGCCAGAGAACATAGGGGGTTGTAGCCTTCTTCTGGTTGTAGCCAGAGAACAAGGGAGTTGGAACTTCCCTCAGGTTGTAGCCTGAGAAACAAGGGGGTTAGAGCTTCCTTCCAGTTACAGCTGGAAAACAAAGGAGGTTGGTGCTTCCAATGAATGTAATTCTTCAAGACATATAAGAAAAATCATTCTGTGGTTTTCTCCCGCTTTGGGTTTCCACATAAAACACTGGTGTACTGTGTATGTGTATGATTGTTAATTTGTTCATTTCTTATTTAATTTGCAGTTATTGGACGATAATGATAAATTGATATAACACTTGGATTATATCGTTAAAAATGATTAAATTTCTCTATTACCGATTCACCCCCCCTCTCAGTAATCCAACAATTGGTATCAGAGTAGGTTCCTTCAAAAATTAGTTTAACCACTGAAAGGTAGATCATGGAGAGAAACAACTTGTATAAAAATGGAATACCATAGTTCAATGGACAAACATATGCATTTTGGAGCATAAGGATGAAAACATATATACAGGCACAAGGATTTGAAATTTGGCAATCAATTGTAGATGGATACATAGCACCAACAATTCCGCCAACAAATGACAAAGTAGTGAAACTCGGTCAGAATAATTCCATAGCCAAAAATGCACTTTTGAATGGTCTTAGTGAAACAATATTCACCAAAGTTGCACATTTTAAATCCGCTAAAGAGATTTGGGACAAACATCAAAATATTTATGAAGAAGATTCAAAAGTCAAAGAAACAAAGCTTCAAACTTACAGAGGTCAGTTCAAACAACTTAAGATGAAGGAAGATGAGAACATTTCATCTTAATTTTTACGAGTTGATGAAACAGTAAATGCAATCATAGGATTGGGAGAAGAAATCAAATAATATATAATTGTTCAAAAAGTACTAAGATCTCTTCCTATGATATTTGACCCTAAGATATCATCACTAGAAGAAAGATCAGATTTAAACTCAATAAGCATGGACAAATTACATGGAATCTTCACAACATATGAAATGAGAATTGAATAGGAAAATCCAGATATAAAAGAAGCAACCTTCAAAGCATCCAAAAAGTCAAAGAAAAAGGGAAGGAAAAAAGAATAACATAACATTAGTAGTGACGTCTCGGAAGATGATGAAGAAGTGGCCAACTTTGTCAAAAGACTGAACAAGGGAACCAACGGTAGGTATAGAGGTAAGCTTCCTTTAATTTGTTTTAATTGTGATGGTATTGGTCATTTTGCTAACAAATGTCCTTATAAGAAAAATATAAATGATGAAGGTTACTCAAAATACAAACAAACATATAAAGGCAAACGAACCACAAAGAAAGTTTTCAAGAAAAGCTTATGCACCAAAGAAGACATCTCATCATCAGATTAATATGAAGTCAGTGACACTGAGACAGAAAGAGTTCTATTCATGGCAGTAGAAGACTATGATAAAGAAGACTCTGAAGAAGAATATGAAGAAGCTGAAGAAGAAATTGAAGAGGCAGAATTTGACTACCGAGACGAATTAATGTGTGCCATAGAAGTTATCAGAAGAGAAAAGAAGAAAAACAAGAAACTACAAGCAAAACTAGACAAGAAAGAAGACACTCAAGAAATAGAACAAATGATCACAAATTTCAAGGTTCAAATAGAAGAATATAAAAGAATTGAAGAAGCACTCAAAGAACAACTAGAAGAAAAAGACAAGATCATTGGAAATTTGGAAGCAAATATTGTCACATTAAGAAAGGATCTTCAAAATAAAAATATGCAGAACAACTCAAAAGTTTTGGATGACATTATCAGTAGTAAAAAATATCATTATGACAAGTCCGGACTTAGATTCAATTAGACAAAAAAAGGATCAATCTCCAAAACAACAAAGCAAGAAACATATCCAAAAAGATTTCCAGAAACAATCAAGGGGGATAGGAAGATCTACAAGGAATATTACAAGGACACTCCTCCACCGAGAAGATTTGGATTTCAGAATCAACAACCGACAGATAGGCCCTAGGAAGAAGAAGAATTCATAAGATTGCCTCCTTTCAGAGTATCTTCAACTCCCAGGTATCAAACTATCTTTTTTGGTTTATGTTATGCATGTAATAATTTTTGACATAAAGCTGTGAATTGCAGAGCTAACAACAAGAACAAAAACAACTTTGAAAGTCATACACAAAGGGGTTATCCAAGAAGGCCTAGTGAAACATAGAGAATAAGTTAAAACAAGTTTGAATCTTTGAGCACTGAAGTGGAATGTTACAAATGTAACAATTTTGGACACATGGCCAAAGATTGTAGAATGACAATCTCTCCTATAGAACCACAATAAAATAACAACAGTCATAGACATGAACCTTAGAAAAGGACATGGATAAGAAAACAGGATCAATATAGAAATGAAGAATGATCACTCACTCTGTTTGAAGTCTTGTATGGATGCACTAACCCTTTCCTCTTACTGGTCCCACTGTTGGACCTACTCGTCCTCTTCCAACACTGTCCAGAGCTATGTGAATCTATTGAAAAATTCTTCTGTTGCACTTTCTTAGTTCTCTATCTCAACCATTTGGAGTGCATCCTCTTGTTTCCTTTGTTCTCTAACCTCTGGAGGAGTTGTAGGGTTAATCCTTTCCTTTAGTTCCTCAATCCCCTATCTGTACTAATTGATGGTTTGTGCAATGAGGTTGATCTTCTCCTCTACATTTCTCTTTGATACTTTCACACTGTTTGGGATGCGGTTGTACGCCATTGTCAATCCCTGATCCAATACGTCTATGAATTATTTATCTTCCTCCTTCTCTATGGCCAATTGGTCGCATTTTATTTGGAGCATCTCTGCGATCCCTCTGCCCACCTCTAAATTTGTGGCATTCACGCAAGCCCTAGACTGCACTTCTTGCATGACACTGGCTTGTATCCCATATAAGGCCTTGGTGGATATGTTTTCCATGAACATCTCAACTTGTTCCACCTCCTCCAAGGGTTTCTGCACCATCTCCTGATTGTACATGATAATCTAGCATGTTACCAAAAAGGTCTCCCTACCTTGGACTATGAACTACACTATTTCTTCCTCTTCTTTCTACGCTGGCGTTCGTTGTGTCTTCTCTTATTGCTACATGGTGGCCTGTGATACTACCTGGCTTCGTAGTTTCCATATATTTTTGTGAACCTATAGGAGCTTATCGATAATTTTTTCCCACTGCGCCTTTGCAATTCTGACCACTTCTTCACTCCTATCTTTGACCTTGTCCGCAACGAGCTTTGCATCATCCTCTATCAGGGTGATGTCCAGATCCTCCATCTCGTACTTTATTTTAATGGATGCATATTTTCCTTGTGTGGGTTTCCTTGCTGTATGTGAGGGTTGTGCCCCACTTACTTTTCGTTGGGATCTTCCTTCTGCATCATGTGCTATCTCCTTTTGCCTAGCTTATGACCGACTTCCTGTCCTTGCTACGGTGGGTGTTATCCTCGGTCGTTTCGGTATTGTGCTACTCCCACTTTGTTGATTTCATGCTATGGATGTTTTGGTATTGTCAGCCTGGCTACCTATTCGGGTTGATGAGCTTGCTTCCATCGTATCCTTTGGATTGGAGGAGTGCACCGTGCCTGTCCTCGTGGCTGGTTTTGATACTGGTAACTTCCATTGTGCAGGCCAATATTTGATAATCTAGTTGAATTCCTCTTTGAATATGTAGTACTTCATCTTCAACCTTACCTTCTTAGGATCCCTTGTAGTTTGGATCCATACATGATGCCATGATGCCTTGAATTTGGCTATCCCCTTTGTCTCCTGTGCTACCTCCATTGGTATGCACCACACATTCACTGTGTGCTGCTGTATGTCCTCTAACAACATGGTGAACATTGAATTATTGGTCTGATGTGCTTTATTATCCTTGGCCTGCCAGAGGGACTCATATATGGTTGCGTAACACTTTCCCATTTTTTCTAGGAACATCGAGAATTTGGGTTCCTGCCACCCTGCCAATGCTATTAATATGATTAACCTGGAATAATGGAAATCAATTCCATTATCCTGCGTGTTACAATAGTCTATTAGAAATTGGTTTAGTAGGTACGAAGCCTAGCTGAGCATAAATCCCTTATAAATAAAATCCAAAACCCTAACCCTGGAATATGAAAAGCCAACAATTTTATGGACCTCGTTTTTGGTAGTTTGGTGTATCAACTTCTCAGGGGCGTAACTTTGGAATACAATCTCTATTTGGGGCACACGATAGCTTGTTGGAAAGATATCATCAAGGAGATTCATTTTGGGGTTTGAATAAGAGCCTTTGGCTATCATTGAGGTGATATATCACAAAAAAACTTCATTTAGGCCCCAAAAGTTTAGGAACTAAAAAACTGCTAAAACTAGTAAGTTGTCAGGAAACAGTTTTGAGCTAGTTGGAATAGGTGGGTGGCCACCGATATCCACCTAGATCAATCCTCCCTCCTTAAGAATAAATGGTCTCCATTGCGTTGAGTCCCCAGGGTTGAGGGGAAAGTGCTTTTTGAATATGAACCTTGATGATCTACTTGCCTTGTTGGAGAAGTTGTGTTGCTTAGCTTGTTGAAGGATGTCACGAACCTGTGGCTGGAAGGGTTGGACCTTTTTAAAAATTATGGATACATGATATGAATTTCTACAGAAGGAATCCTTGCGCTTGGATTCAATCTTGTTGACCTGTTTCTTCTTAACATAAGGTTCTTGGACTGAGGATGTAGTGGTTGCGTTGTTCTTCTGTTCATATTTTGAATAGATTGTAAAGAAGTTGAATTTTGTAGTATGAGATACTACCTTGAGACACTGTTTAGTTGGAAGATTAGTTGGAACTACCTTTGATATCCTGCAGAGATTCCCCCCAGAGTAACAATGACACTACGGGGTCAAGACTCATATATGGCTGGACCAAAAGAACATCACAGACATCTAGTGGGGAGACATCACATAATACCTCATTCTTGAAGGTATGGATGCCGTATGACAATCGAAATTGCTAGTAGACATGAAGATCATGCCCCTAGTGAAGCCACCCGATGTTGTATGGCTGCGGGTGTGGTGTTGTCGACAATCCAAACTATTTGACGACCTCTGTTGAGA
This sequence comes from Picea engelmannii, assembly GCA_009831015.1. Classification (NCBI taxonomy): domain Eukaryota; kingdom Viridiplantae; phylum Streptophyta; class Pinopsida; order Pinales; family Pinaceae; genus Picea; species Picea engelmannii. The sequence continues at coordinate 541,296 of ML785864.1, forward strand.
TGAGGTTCTTTTGGCTTCTGCTATCAACAATAAAATGAAGTGGGGTCCCCTTCACCCAAATCTATGAATGCAAAAGGCACTCCCCCTCCTTAGGATATACTGGTTCTTCTGGTTGAATTGTTGCGGTCACGACAACAGCAGTGGGGCTTGCATCGATGATCTGTCTTCTCCCATTATTTTTTGAAACTGGGTTTGACTCTTTCTCTTTGATCTCGTCCACCGATGAATGTTTTGAGTGACATTCATCGGTGTTGTGCCGAGGGATTTTATGGAAATCACACCATTTTCTAGTGTCCTTATTCATCTTTTCGCTACCCTTCTTTTCCTATGGCTTGGACTGGTTTTTTGAAGGATGTTTGTTATGTCCGTCTTTACCATAATTTGGTTGTTGCAGATTTGCAAATCCGAACTCCTGCTTCTTCCGGTGCTTAAATTTCTGCTCGATTTTAACAACATATCGATAAGCAACACTGAGTGATGAGATGTCCATAAAATCCATTTTAGTTTGGATGTATTTTTGTAGAGCACCATGGTATTTTTGAACCAAATGTCACTTGGAGTATTTGATACCCAATTTGGTGTGCAAGGTATGAAACGTATTGGTGAAATCCTACACTGCTTGGACCCTCTCTTGACGTAGTGTGCTCCATCTCATGTACTGGTCTTCATAGTTTCCAACAGGGTAATATTGTTCCTTGATCGCATCCATGAAAAATACCAAGTGGGCTCGTCCCCATATATTCCAAAATCCTCTGTGTAACTTTTCTCCCAGTAAGTTTCCCACCAATTTTTGACATGAGTGAGAGCCTTAAGGAGTGCAAAGGTGATATTTTCCCTGTCAGTAAAATTGCAAATAGAGAAATAACCTTCTAGCAGATTTAACCATTTGTTTAGGGAATCCGCAGCTATATGACCTTCAAATATGGGAATATAAAATTAACCTGTACCTTTAAAGGAGAGGTGGTTCCAAATTGGCCACTTGATGAAGATGCCCCTTTTGCTATCGGCAAGTGTTGAAGGACGTGGGAAAATTTATCCATCATTTCATCCCTCTATCACTTGAGATCTTGCTCAAGCAACAGATTAATACAATCTTTTGCTCCATCGATTTTATTTTCTTCCGCCATGGAGGGTTCCTTGGGCATGCAAGAGAGATTTTCCTCAAGAGAGACAAGCTCGAGACCCAACTTGCTATACTCAGACCTTGTCAGAGACATGCACTGGAAAACATGATCAAGAGAAACCTTCTCTGATACCACTGATCTGAATTATTTCCAGCACAAAATGAGAGTGGAGATATAATAAAGAAATGTACAGAGATATCTTACATATCCTAATAATATAACAGAAATATATCAGATATGCAACCATAAACACAGAGAGACAACAATACACAATTTCTATTAATGAGCAAAATGTACAAGGCTGAAAAATACGGAGTGAAAGCCTCGGTAGAATGGTGGTATCTCTGAGAAGAGATGTGATGGATACTCACATTCGCAAGAAGATGATTTTTACAATGAGGCTCCAAGGCCTTTTTAACATAAATAAAATCCAAAACCCTAACCCCGAAAGATGAAAATCCAACAGTTTTGTGGACCCTGTTTTGGGTAGTTTGGTGTATCAACTTCTCGGGGGCGTAACTTTGGAATACGATCTTCGTTTGGGGTGAACGATAGCTCGTTGGAAATGTGTCATCGAGGATATTAATTTTGGGGGCTCAATCAAATCCTTTCGGTATTATTGAGGTGTTATATCCTAAAAAAACTTCATTTAGGCCCTCAAAATGACCCCAAAAGTTTAGGAACCGAAAACTGCTAAAAATACCAAGTTACCAGGAAACTGTTTTGAGATAGTTGGAATAGGTGTGTGGCCACTTATATCCACATGAATCAACAATACTCTAGTGATTTGGGACAAACCAATAGATAGAGTAGTACTTGGGCTAGAGTTTCTCAAGGATTTGGAAGACTACACGGTTAAAATTAAACATAATTTGAAAGCAACACAAGATAAACATAAGCATTATGCATATAAGAACATGAAAAATAGAGAATTTAAAGTGGGAGAGCATGTGATTTTGAAAGTGAATCCTAAGAAGATCTCTTTGAAGTTGGACAACTTTACAAAGCTAGCAACTAGATTCTATGGTCCATTTGAGATATTGGACAAAATAGAGCTAGTTGCATACATGTTTGAATTTCCTTCTTCCATGAATGTGCATAATGTATTTCATGTCTCTTTTTATGAAAAAAATGTGTACATGATACTAACCATATTATTTATTAGAATTTAATTCAGGTGGAGCTAGAAGGATACTTTCAAGTCCAGCTGGTGCACATATTGAACAAGAAGTTCAAAGTGCTTTGGAATCAATCTATAGGATTGGTAACAGTTTAGTGGACCTGCTGTGATCCTGAAGATTCCATGCGAGAAGAGTACCTATGAATTTTTGAAGAATTTTGAAATTTTGATTTCTCTCTTTTGTATATGCACTGGGGATAGTGCCAAAATAAGGGGGAGGGGAATGTAATACCCCAGTTTTGAGTCCCTAAAATAATAATGTATTTTTTGTTATTTGATGAAATATTAGAATGCCTATAAAGTTGAAAGGGTCGAAGAGCCTAGGAAATGTAATAATTTTAATATTAATTAATAAAATATATTTTTGGATGCAAGACAGACAAGGACAAAGATAGGGGGCTATGATTCCATGAGAGAGGGGTCTAAAGGGGATAAATATTTTATTATTATTTTATTCACCCATCTTGGTTTTAGTTGGGAAAAGTGGTTACTTGAACTTCTTGGGGAAGGTCATGTGGTTCATTATTGCATGTAATTATATAAAATATGTTTTTGTTTGTTTGGGGACTCCTCATTCATTTTTAATCACTCATTTTCATTGATACACATTTCTCATTGATTCGTTTTCTTGGTATGGGCATGGGAAATGAATTAAGGGAAGAGTAGAGCCATTTTATTAGTTGTAAGAACTTGTTGATTATTCTAGAAATGAATGGATGCCTATGTGCATGAGAATGATGGAAGTTGTGAAAGAACTGTCCATAGTTGATAATACTTGGATTTCCAACATTGGATCCCTGGAAAAAAGTGGAACAACATAAGGTACTGCATTGCAAAGAAAGGGGTTCATTTCTTTGGGTTGTACGGGATGGAGAGGAAGAGAGTTATTCAATTATTATTGTTGTGTGGTTGGGAAAATCATGAGAGATTGATAGTTGGTTATGTGTGTTAGAGTCGACCTAGGAACCATGCTTATGGATTCATAACCCTGGCTCAGGGATGAGTTATTGTTGAGATCTAGGACAACAATGTTTATGGTTGGGTGGAACATCCAATGTCTGTAGCCATTTGGTGAATGGTTTATTTAAATATAAGTACTCTCTAGGTTTTCTCTATAATTTGTCTTCCATTGTGTATTCATCATCTCTAAGATATGTTTATATCATGCATGTTTGTTTTTAATGCTATGCATAGCCTGTTATTATTTTATTTTATAGTTTAACATGTTCTTGTTATTGCATGTGCATGTATCATGCTTCTTGATTTAAAGAATGGTAACAAAAATTCATAATTTGTCCAACAAGGATAATTTAGAGGTACTGAGGTCGATGGGTACATTACAATTTGGTATCGAGAAAACCAATTTGGGTTTTCTAGTGATGGGTACATCATAGTAGGCAATAATAAAAAAATTCTCGAGTAACATCTCATTAATTCAAAATTCACACTTTAACAATAATATCAAGGTTACTTATGGTGAAATATGAATTCCTCTTCTAAATAACACACACACACACACACACACACACACACACACACACACACACACACAATTTTTCCAAAAAGATCCACAAGCTTCAATTTCCCTTGAGCTACAATATCCAGGTTAGTGCAACAGTGAAATTTTTTAATCATAATAGTTTAAAAATTGATGTAAGTATACACACATTTTTATTCAAGCAAGCTTTGGAAATAATAAAATTGTAAAATTTATCTCTACACTATGTAGTTACTAAAATATTATACCTACTCAGATTCTTCCTTACTCGGATTTTTGTCTTCAGTTTCCCTTGGATAAGAACTCCAATCTGAAGCTTTTTCCTATTCCAAATCTCTAATTTCCAATTGGTTTCCTCCTAGCGTATCTGATGGAAAATGTCTTCCCCAAGACCTCTAAGTTGTATGGACTCACAACCACCGCTTGACTGAAAACCCCAACTCCACATTGTCACTTCCAGATTTAGATAAGTCTTCATATGTTCAAAAATTTGGTATAACTTACCCATTTTACCTTCTATATCCCCCCTACTCCATGGTTTTCCCTTCTATTTATACAATTCCAACCCATTGACACCTCACCCTCTCATGCAAAACCCCCTTATTTTTATTTTCTTTTAAATAAAAAATCTCTATTATGCATAGGCCACTTGGTGCCCCTCCCATTCCCACGTTATTACTTTATTTCTTTATCTTTATTTATTTATTTAAAGGTTCCCCTCCCAAGTGGGTAGTTAATCTCTTATCATAATTATTTAGTGGGTCATTTTAATCACCTTTCTTATCTTAGAATTTGGAAGCCGACTATTGGGAAGTAAGGATTCCACACCCTTACTATGAAAAATTATGATCCTGATAAGGAAAGATGGACTCCTCATCCTTGTATATGAAACGTAGGTACCTTTCATATATTTTTCTATTAAATACTCCACATCTTTTTCAAGACATGGTTGTCAATCCATACCCATATGTTGGAAAGTTTGCAAGGCCTCACCCTATGTCCTGCATATACACAAATACTCACATGAAAAGTAACTAAACTCCATTAGATCAACATACACTCCCTTCCATAGGTTATATTATCATGTAATTTTCTCCCCTGCCATGCTCATACAAGTTCACTGGTTCACAACATTAGTAATTTCTTTGATATAGTTAACTATTGTCTAAGATCAAATTTAGAAAAACACAAGTCACAAATCCACACAATAAAATTCATCCTATCAATCAAGTTCATTATATAAGCCACATACAAACAAAATAACTAGAAACATGGTCACTGAACTCTTTAGTAAATCCTTAGATTAACCTCCTAATCCTTCTTAATCAAAGTTAGGCAAGGAGGGGCATCACATAATTCCCCCTTTGGAACAAAACTTGGCCTCAAGTTTTTATGCAGGTACTGAATTCTCATGCTATGCATATTAGATTACACAATGATATATTTAACCATATATGAAACATTTAAATACCGTAATATCTGCATCCTTGGTCCCATGCCACATCCCTAATTCACATTTCACTGAAGTGAAAAATTCTCCATGAAGTCAAAACATACTAGCTATTGGAATGAATTTCGTTCTAATTTTCTAAATGCCTTGTTCATATACAAATAGGCTTTGTAATTGACACTGCATGTATGTATGTATGTATGCATGTATGTATGTATGTATGTATGTATGTATGTATGTATGTATGTATGTATGTATGCCTTGTTCATATACAAATAGGTTTTGTAATTGACACTGCAAACAAT
>ML785864.1:546883-563129 GCA_009831015.1 Picea engelmannii
TATGTATGTATGTATGTATGTATGTATGTATGTATGTATGTATGTATGTATGTATGTATGTATGTATGTATGTATGTATGTATGTATGTATGTATGTGCATATGCATATGCATGTGAAAATTGAAAATTGAAATCTCATCTTGAGGTAGATTTATTCACACAATCTAAGAAAATGAATTATAAATCTAACTCAAGATGAGATTTCTATTTTCAATATTCTTGATGATTACATACACCACCAATTCCTAATCTACAATAGTCTATGTTTTTGGAAATAGATAGATGGACGCTAGACCTAACCTTCAAGGGTTAGTCAAGGCTTAAAATTATATGAGAGCACAAGCAAATGTGTGTGTGTGTGTAAACCAAAACATCTATTAAAGGAACTCACACAATATAAAAACAATGAAATATAAATCTACCTCAAGATGAGATTTTTATTTTCAATTTTCTTGATGATTACATACATCACCAATTCCTACTCTACAACAGTCTATGTTTTTGAAAATTGTTAGATAGAAGATACACCCAATTTTCAAGGGTTGGTCAAGGATTAAAATTTTATGAGAGCATAACCATTAGCCAAATTGATTTGTTTTATACTAAAAGAAATCAAATGGATCTTAACTGAACTTACTATTCACATGATTCTCATAAACAAAAGACATCATTGAACTAATACATTAATATACAACTGCAGCGATTAGGAGTGGCACCTCCACCATCTATTTGGATCCAAACACATGATACACTAATAGTTAGTCAAGAATACAATAACATGGGTAACTATTCTAAAAACACCCTTCCTATAACAATAACATGTTCTCTGGGAAGAATTCCATCCTTCATACGTATCATACACCTATATATAATCATACGAGTAGTTTATGGAGAAATGCCAAGGATTCTTATCCTAGTATTGTGTTCATGTTTTCATCCATATTGTGATGGAACATAAATCTTCCATCATCAAAGAAAAAGACCACAAAAGTTGCAAAACATGGTAGATCACCACCAAATGAAAATTCCCATGAGTGTATGTATGTATATATATGTAGACACACACACACACAAACATTACCAACAAAAAAAATGATAAAATAACAACATGATTTTCCTCTATATTATTTGGGAAACAAGTAATAAATTCAAAGAAAAGAGAATTCACAAATGAAACCAAGATTAGAATTCCAATCTAGATTGTTGAAACATAGAAGCAACTACAATTTAAGACTAAATTGTCCCAAACATAGTTATATATTATTATCTACTCTTTTCCTCGATCTTTGAGAATACATATTATCCCATACATGCCAACATAGAACATGGAGAATACATATTGTCCCAAACACAGTTATGTTAATCCCATGTTGTAATAACATCATCTTAGATGTATGTGTTCTAGTTTTGTTGTCCACATCATGTAAGTGAATTAAGTCGAATGGTAAAACTAACGTTCATATAGTAACAACTTCAGTGATGTCAAAAAATTGTCTATAATATGAACTATGTAAACATGATGTCAGCAAGGAATAATGCCCATAAGGAATTGCATTCAAAACATACTTCTACATATTATCAATTTTTGAAAAATGTCATTGATCAAATTTGGGTCATCAAATTCCATATTCATGCACATGCCTTATCTCTTTGTTCCATCATTTCATATAGTAACACAATAAATCTGGATCAACACCCTCCATAAATGTTGACCTTAATTAATCATGCATATGTCCTTTACTGAAACAAGCAATAAAAAGATCATTCTTAAAGCATGCACAAATAATTAATTTGTTGAAGGTAACATGTTTAGAGAGCCAATAGGGAAGGGTAGTTGGGGATGGAAGATGTGTACTTTCTATCAGTGTGCTTTGTCACCATAGTTGTTGAACGATTTTCATACAACATGATAAACAATGGGTTACTTAAGGTGACAAAAGTTTCCATGGAAATTAAGGGGCATGATAGCATATATTTCCAAACTACCGCATTGAGAAAATAAATTAATATGGATTCTTCATGACAATGGATAGTTTTCTTGCAACACTTGTTTCAATTGGTTGATAAAATATTTTAAGGATTTGGCCATAAAAAAAATATATTAATGTAACTCCCCTCTGTTACATCATAAATAATTGAGAACAATAAGATATATATATTTTTAAACATTAACAAGACATCATTAGAATAAGTGAAATATAATATTAGCATAATTCAGTCATACACTGTCTAATTCATGATATAACATACATTAGTAAAACACATTCTATTTCTTTCATTTCATTGCACAACTAGATTTATATACCACTTAAATGCATGAAGGATATGCCACCTCACATAATACAACATAAAAAACTACCCAACCATCCTATCCTGCAAGGTTAGGACCTCGAAGACACATAATCAATGCTCAAGTCTAGGATTCATCCGATTTTTTTTGACCACTTAAGGTCTCAAGACTGGAAATTGTTCCGAGGAATAAGGAAGTATCTAATTCCCATATTTTCAATTCATTCCAAAGTTCAAATATAAATTCCAGCGTTCTTAACTGCATTTCTTCAAACAAAGAAAATCTAGTCACATGATCACCACTTAATAACACCAAATGCATACTATTACAATAATTCATCATCTTATTCATTTAAAGGATAAGAATAAATTCCATTAACATCTAGACATAAATTTATAGTAAAAACTAGGGACCATTCAATAATCAATCTATCATTTATGATAGTTTCAACCTTACTTATGTTTACCTAGAAAAAGTGTGACAACCCTACAGGGTAAAACCAAGTAGATAGATATGTGATCCATCTAACAATTTAAGAGAGGAAAAGAAGAGGAGAGAAAATATCTCAACACATAGTGGAAATCATAAGCTTAGTCTGTACTTTGAGAACTAACTATTAAAGTGATGAATAAATTCTGCAACGAGTGAAGGTATGTTCTAAGAATGTGTTAATAAGTTCGGTAAGAAATATAAATTTCACTTCTGGGTGACACAATGAAAACACTTCCAGAGCCTACTTTAGAAGTGCATAGACAAACCCCTTGAAGGACCAAGTTTAGAAGAATCAATACTCAGTGCACAAAGACCACTCATTAGAGGAGGAGGCTTAAAGATTTAGATGAACTAAGCTCTGGAGAGATAGTGCGAAATTATAGAGGGATTTGTCACTTCGTTAGATATGATTAGTTTGTAATTAAAGAACCTCGAATCTTGATGTTGCAGAGTAAATCTATACCGTATATCAATGGGCGAATACTAGCCTTTGGATCCATAAGATTTCGACGATTCGACAAGTTTGAGTCCTAACTATCTAAGAGCTGAAAAACCCTGAAGCTTTGAAGTCCTGGAGTTAAAGACAGTCGTAGATATAGAGATCGATTACAGGTCGTTAGATATACAAGCCTTTGTTCCTCGAAGCTTCTGTAATTTGGTACTCCGACATAAATAGAGTTAAGAAGTTAAAGGTTAAGGAACTCCTAGAGTTACAAAGTCCGGAGTAAATCCTTACCTTTAACGTTGGGTACACGTGTCTGTAGATTCTGAGTATTTGAAATTTGGCCATTCGGGAGGTGAGGGGTGAATTTTTTTTTGGTGAGAAAATTCCCGAACTTTCGCAGCTCGGAATTAATCCTGACCGTTGTTGATGGTTAATCAAGAACTGGTAGATCTGTGTTTCAACCTTCACTAGTTTGTAGGTAATGTGAGTTGTAGTTGCAAAAAATTCCAAACCCTGGAGCCTCGAAAATTATTCTATCCGTAGATATGAGTAAGGTATGGGAAACATTAATCTCTGAGTTAATCATAATTTGGTACTTCGGAAAAATGAAGTTGTTGTTACAAAAAGGTGAGAAACTCTTGGAGTTTTGAACTCCGGAGTGGAAGAAAACCGTTGATCTAACGAGGAGTGTAAGCCATCAGATCTCTGACCCCTTTGGAGGTTTGATGATCCAAGTGAAACATTCTAAGGTTATGAAAGTGGAGAATAGCCTCGAAGCTCAAATTTTTGGAGTGGTTCTCCACCGTAGATTCTCGCATGGGGAGAATCTATGCTAGCCGTTCGATTAAATCTATAATCGTCGATGAAGGTAAGTAAAAGTTTAGGGTTAACCTACAACTATCGATCAACTTCACTTGACAACCAAATTCGACTAGGAATCACTTCGGGTGGAAAGGAGCATTGAAGTTAAAAACCTTTGGAGCATCAAAGTTCCAGAGCTCCGAGTAGCGCCCACTTATGGTTAGCCCTAGGTTATAGCCCATGGTCACATGTATAACTTTGTCAAGGAAAGAGGGTTAATGCATTACATACTAAAAGTAAAATTCTAGATACTTTAACAAATTTCCCCCAGTCCTGAGGATTTTGGACTTATCTATAAAATAACACAGACATTCATACTACCTACTTCAGATATATCAACAAATTCGAAAGAGGAAAAACATGATATAGAATCAGATTTGACGAAATTCAACAGAGATCATACTACAACAAAATTGAATTGAAAAAAAGTGTTAATAGGAAAATGACACAGTTTCAGACCTAGAATGAAGTTTGAACTAGATCCCATCAGATGAATTTATTTGGATTTAAATGAAATGGAATATAGACTCATAGTAAAATTTTGGAACTAACACCCTAGTTTACCAACGAACAATGCATTGTTAAATTTCTAAATAATCTCAAATAAAGACTCTATCATTCAACTTCAAACATGGATAAGGTATAAATTTTCAACATAGACCATACTCAATATGAATTATAATTCCACAATGAGGATCAAGCCATCCCAAAATAGAGAGAAAAAAACGTCCAACATTACATTGTAAATTTAAAATAAAACACTGTAATTATTATCCAATTGGCAAAAATTGAAATTTTAAAAATATAAACTCTGAACTAATATTCGTTGACAACAATCGTAACAATTGGCTTCCAGGATTTCCAATGTTTCTATGGTGTCTTTATCATTCTAACATACAACTACACTAATGTTAGGAATAAAATTCAAAATATAAAAATACCAGAACCAATGAATTGCTTCTTAATGAAGATGCCTTCAAAGTCTTGTGCTCCTTCCTTTCCTTTACTTGCTAATCATAGAGACTTCACCATTACCTCCCAGCCAATTCTAGGGGCACTCTTCTTCCCCCTTAGCCCCCTGAGCCGCAAATGGACCACACACAAGAAACCAACAATAATATCTCCAAGAATTTCCCTCGCAAGGAAGAGATTCCACTCTTTTTACAAGCTTGGTATCCCAACTCTCACAAGTAGAACACAATATAATAAAAATTTGAAAGCATAACAATGCCGAGAAAATCATATCCTTTTTCCTTCTCCAGAATTTGTTTTTATAGAGTTTTCTTCATTGACACATGTCCTCATGCACATATAATTAACTTTTTAGCTAATTTAAATTTGGATTAATCACTCACACACTTGTCAAAATCTCTCCAAGTTACACTAGTAATTACCATTTTTATTTTATTTAAAAGGTCAAATTCCCTCACAATCCTCAATCTGTTCCTATGTTCACTCTTAGGTATCGCTTTGTTCCCCAAATTTTCATTTAAGGAGTGTCCCCTAACTAGATCTTAGTTAGATTTTAATTAGGAGTCTTCTTCTAGTTAGACTAGTGTAGTTTGACTCTAGATTCTATTCTATGTACAACCAACCTCTCAAGTTATTATTTATTTCTATTTAAAATTTCCTTTTTATTAAATTCATGCACACATGTGCATTTTATTCAATATTTATATTTTTCGCACTTTTCCTAGAATTAGATTTATCCCAAATTTAATATTTTAATTAGTCCCCAAATTAAACTTAGACTTAGGCCAAATCTTAGAATTAGGATTAGAATCTTGTTAGGATTTTCAATTAATAATCTATTGTTTAATTAATTAGTTAATCCAACAAGGTCTAATAGTTCAATGTTTTCTATACCATCTATATTTATTGGCTTAAGTTTAATTATGTGACATTCCCTTCAAGACGCACCTCTGTGCTCCACGGGAGCCACTCTCCTTAGACTTGTTTTGGAAATTATCCAACCTTGGAGTCAATACTCCATGACCTTGTGAGAGACTAAGGGATTCTAAGGAATAAGGACTCTGCCTTATTGTGTACTCCTTGGAAATATTCATGAGTGACTATCTCAGTCTACCCTCATGACATCGTGGACCTCTTGAACTAGGTAATTGTTAGCCTACAATTCATACAATGGTGGGAGTGCTAGTAGGATGTGACAGGGACGTTTTCACCTCTCCTTGAAATGTCTGATTTCTGTGCATGGCCCCCTTACTCCTTATGTCATTCGGATTAGCAAGCATCGTCAAGCCTGCATCCACTGACAAAAACATTGTCAATAATTCCATATACTTAAACCATACTATAATCAATCATACAACATATGTGCATGAAATGAAATACTCAATAGATACAATCCACTTCCTGACTCAATCTGGAGTCCAAGGGAATCCATCAATGCAATTGACATCCTTAACCTGTCATGTGTCTTGCAGACTCAGGATGACTCCTCAAAAGCATTTGTCAATATATATACATCAATATAGTCAATAAGCCATAACACCTCAACATCATCATATATAACCCATAATCCAAATGAAATCACAATGTGCCATACCCAGATCACTTGCAAGCAAGTATCCTCAAAGAATATGTCAATAATAATGTGCTCAGTAGAGCAGGATGTTACATACAACCCATCTTGTTTTACAATTTGTCTTGAAGTTTGTACAACATATACAAAATAAATTAATAAATTTCTATGACATAGATCTATATGTCTAATCTATCAAACAAGTAAGGAAAATGTTGATGCCTCTCGTATGCATCCTCCCAGGTAGTCGAGTGTGGACTATAATTTTCTCATTGGACCTTGACCTAATCGACTGTTGAACATAATAGATGTCGAATGAGATGATCCATAATGCATATTGGATCCACCATGAGAGAACCCTCGCCTGAAACCTGCAAGGAACTCATGTCAATAACACGTGAAGGGTCACTAATATAATGTCTCAAAACAGATACATGAAATATGTCGTGCATATGCATCAAAGAATTAGGAAAGGCTAGTTGATAAGCCATAGGTCCTTTCTTTTCCACTAATTTGAAGGGTCCCACAAATACAGGATATATTTTTTCACCCTTTCCAAACTTGATCGAACTCTTGTGTGGTTTTACCCATAAGAAGACTCTGTATCCAACTTCATAACTATTTCCAACATGATGCATATCAACATAACTCTTCTATTGATCCCGTGCTTCTTTAATCCTCTGTATTATCAATTACATATGTTATTCCATTTCTTGAATCACTTCTGGTCCTACCATAACCATGTCCTCGAGTCGATCCCAACTCAACGATGTCCAACACGGTCACCCATAAAGAAACTCAAATGGTGCCATCTTAATCGTACTTTGATAGTTGTTATTGTATGAAAAATCTACTAGTGGCAAGAATTCTTCCCAATGTTTCTGTTGGTCTATTACATACATACGTAACATATCCTTCAAAATATTGTTTGTTCTTTATGTTTTCCCGTCTGTGTCTGGGTGATAAGATGTGCTAAAGTTTAGTTGTGTTCCCAAAGCCTCTTGGAAACTGGTCCAAAATTGTCCTGTAAACACCGATCCCCGATCGGATATGATTCTTCTTCTAACCCCATGTAATATTAGAATCTTGCTAACAAATAATATAGCTATGGTTGGTTCTTGATACATCATATGCATTGGAATAAAGTGTGCACTCTTTTTCACAGTGTCAACTACCACAAAAATTGAATCGTTCCTTCTTGTCGTCGGTGGAAATCCAACAATAAAGTCCATCGAATGACCTCCCATTTCAATTATGGAATAACATGTGGTTGTAACAATCCTGTTGGATGTCTATGTTCAACCTTTACTTGATGAAATTCTAGACATATTGCCACGTAACTGACTATGTCTTCTTTCATTCCATTCCAGAAGAATAAAGGCTTAAGGTCTGCCTTCATCTTTGTGACTCCTGGATGAGCCATGTATATTGCTGGATGCGCTTCACTCAAGATCAAATTTCTTAGTTCATCATTAGGTGGTACATAAATTCTTCCGTAAAATCTTAACAATCCATCGTTATCTAGTGAATAACATTCACACTTCAGTACCATCATGGTATCTATTGGCACCAGAGGTCACCTCTAGATTGCGGCAGAGGTAATCCCGATACCCATTAGTTTTATATGTCACGATAATAAATTGGGGTGGTCGAATGGGCGCAGACCCAGGAGAATATCGATTTAACTTAGAAAACTAGGCCAGACATGCACAAGTAGGTGAGGTATTGACCTAACTTCAGTCAGGAATTTGAGTTTAAAATGAGCAGAGGGAAGACTTGGTGAGAATGGTGGACAAGACTGCTATGGGCATCAAGCCTTCCAACAACTTGGAGAAGAAAAAAAAGACCCTGAAATGTGCTGATATGACACAGTCAGAACGACACAATGATCAAACCTACATCACAATGCTACCGTAACAGCTCGACTGGATCCTCCAATTCCGAGATACTCAATGTAAGAGGGAGAAGATAACAAAAGAAATTTCTTAAAACTGGTGATAATATTGCTATGATCAAACATACATCACAACAACACAAATACCCTCTACTGGATCCTCCAATTCCGAGTGTTTTAACACAATTGTTTACAAAGATATGAAAATAAGCTGAATTTAATTAAACAAGAAGTCTCAAATACAAATACATAACCAGAGAAACTAGTGCTTCATCAAAACTTTACAATACGGGAGCCTAGCTCAACCATCGATGCTTTACAAGATATAAAAAATGAGTATTTATAATAAAAAAAAAATCACAGGAGCATAGTCGACAAGTTGCATTAAAGGCATTGTGTCTGCATGCTTCCTGATAGATCGTGCATGCAATTTCCTGTCGGAAATGGGCCCTGTCAGATGCAATCATTTTTTAGGAAGGCTCAACACCTAATTTGAACTACTTACAGTCATTTATGGGTTTTCTATTTATGGTGGAAACAATGTTCAACTGTCCCCTACCAACCTTAATAACTGCTTCATTGGAATTCGGAAGACCCAAGTCAATTCTACCTCTACAGGATGTGGCAGCCTTACCATTCACCATCTGGATCTGAGCTGGATGCTTATGGGGAAGCTTGATGATAGACGTGGCTACAGAAAAAGTGATGGGCGCACTCAGTATAGAGCAACAAATGAGAGATGTCCAGGTGGACAACTATGAATGGACGAGGAGACTGACGATAACATGGGGACCACATAAGCGGAAGCTAATGTGTAATGGGATGGAGGTGATGTGGAGCGAGGTGGCACATGTGGCGGGAGATGAGAAAGGGACAGGTACTGTAGGGACAATGAGTGAAAGACAGATGGAGGGAGTGGAAGTGATGAAGGGTGACCACTTGTCGCCTCAGGATAAGACACTATGTGCACATGTGCATATTGGGGCTGTGAAAAGTGGTTTGGAACCTCCCCACTTTTCGGCCCAATGTGTGTCTTTGGCCGACACGTAGTACCTTCACAAACCATGGCTGTTTTCCCCGACCCGCTCTACCTTTTTTATCCTGTGCACATGTTGAGGCCCCGATATGGCCATTGACCATTGATCTAGGGCACTCGATTCTTGACCGCCCAGATTTGCATGCACCTTATCATGTCACGCCAAAACGTCTCATCACTCCTCCGAATTAGGATATAAGACAAAATGTGGGTTTTTCCCCACTTTCTTTAATCATTTCCCCAAGGGGCCAACTTCTTAGGAAAACACCCCTCCTTTGCAAATAAATGTGATAACATTAGGCTTCATGGGGGATGGCTTGCTCCCTGTGAGATGCCAAGAATTCTTCTGCAGTTTCAGTGCCTTTCTGTTCGGATATGGAGTCACCTACAAGACCGATAAATAAAAAGAACAACAATATTTAAAAAAACATGAGAGCCACTTGTGGCTCAAATAAAGAACTTCTTGAGAAAATGCCCATTTACAGGGTCACCAAAAACTTGATCGCCCTCCAAATTTTGCAACCTGTAGGTGTTATTTCGACCTGTCTCAGAGATTTTGAAGGGCCCGATCCACAAGGCTTCAAATTTTCTGTGCTTGCCTTTGTCCTGTCTGGGCACACCCCATTTAAGCACTAGATTTCCCAGTTGGAAATCCTCTTTTCTTTCCTTTCTGTCAAAGGCTTGCTTGATTCTTTGCTGATGCTCATGAGCTCTGGCCCTCACATGTTCTCTAGTCTATTGGACTTCTACCAACTGTAGAATCCTTCTGATCATATCATCAGGCTCTTCTTGGCAGTCTTGGAAGAATTTTTCTACAGGCAAGGCAAGGTGAGAAGGAAAAACAACTTCATCCCCATAGACAAGCTAGAAACGGGAGATACCCAAGGATCTCTTCGTTGTCACTCGATCAACCCACAGGGAAAACTTAAGCTTGAATCCCATGCTTTCTTATTATCCTCTAGTAGTCTTTTGATGATATTTATCAGGCTTTTGTTAGAGGATTCTGCTAGTCCATTTCCTTGGGGGTAGTAGGGGGTAGAGTGGATCAATGAAATTCTGAACTGCTCACAAAATTTGACCAATGGCTCAGCCTTGAAGGATGCAATGTTGTCGGTGATGATTCTATTCAGATAACCAAACCTTGCCATAATGTCTTCAAGGAAACCAATTATCACTTTGTGAGAAGCACTCCTTGTGGGAATAACTTCTATCCACTTGGTGAAATAATCTGTTGGAGTTAAGATCCACCCGTGCTGACCGATTGAAGAAGGGTGGATTTCTCCAATGAAGTCTAGGCCCCAGTTTTGAAAGGTTCCTGAAGCTACTGCAGGTTTTAACGACAGAGACTTGAGATGCTGCTTCCCAACAAATTTCTGACATTTGATGCAATCCATGATCTTTGCATAGACATTAGTGAATAGAGTAGGCCAGAAGTACCCAACCTTGAGAAATTTATAGGCTGTGGTTCTCCAGAAATGATGTACCCCACACAGGCTATCATGAAAGTCGAACATAATCCTTTGGGCCTCCTGTGGGTCTAAGCATCTCAGAAGCACACCTAGAGGGTCTTTCCAATACAAGACCTGGTCAATAAGGCAATATCTAATTTCTTTGAGCTTTAAATCTCTTGCCTTTCTTTTTCTCATACCATTAGGGGGTCTTAGTTCTTGTAGAAAATATATAATATCTTTATACTAGGTGCATTATGCCAATGGAGGGCTTCGCTGAGGATTTTTATCAACAAACTCATATTGCTGACCTTTTGAGCAGGTGTTGATGAAGTTTACCCCCAAATATATGCAATTAGATTCATCCAGCAACACTACTACATATTGAAAATTTTGCGACGACCACTTGTGACAAAAGTACTCTTTCGTCGCAACATGCAAGAGAAAAAGTTCAAGTTTTTTAAATCCACCCCGTATTCATCGCAATCTCGACGCAGGTAGTTTGACCAAATTATTATGGTCAATGTTCATCACAAGAGAGACGACTATACTTTGTCTGTCACAAGAGCGACGTATGACTTAATAAATATTTGATGATTTAAAGATGTTGTGACAATCTTGCTATAACAATGACAGTTCTGAAAGGGTATTTTTGTGTGAAAGAATGTTGCAGAATGTTATTATAGGTGGGGAAAAAAGTAAAGCGGGTGAAAATGGTGATGGTAGATGTTATTGCACTTGTAAAAAATGTTGCCTCAGACATCCCGTAAGAATTTTAATAGCAACAACTACAAAACATTGTAGGAAATGTGGTCACATTGGTGGCAGATCGAATGAATATCGTCCCATGGTAATTAGCTATATATTCATTATCTTTTTTTATTTTGTCAATTTTATATAAAATTATATATATGTATATATTTATTGTTTGAATGTTTGTTATAGTATACACTAATTTTGCATGATTGTTTGTAATTATAAAGTTAGAGTTTCCCTCTAACTTTCCGCAGAATATTGCACCAAGTATTAGTAGAAATGATGTTGTACAAGATGAGGAACATCATCATGACCAAGCAAATGAGGATCTCATGGAAGAATATGATGGGACAAATCAATTTAATGATCCCATGGAAGAAGATGATGGGACAAATCAAATGATCCAAGATTTTTTTTCGCAGTCAGATGAGGATGGGGAAAATGATGGTATTTATGATGAAACTCTATTAGAAAAGGAAAATAAACGACTTTATGAAGGATCAAGAGAAAAAATTCTCTCCGCTACATTGCTGCTAGTGAACTTAAAGGTTATGAATAATTTGTTGAACACTTGTATGACACAGATACTAAGGTATGTAATATGTTTCATCTCATACTATACATAAATGTGATTTTTTTTATTATTTGTTTTTAGTGTTAATTAATGTGTAAAATAAGAATGCAATTTTTACGATTAATATTCTTACATTAACTAGTTGTTTGTTATGTTGTATATTGTTAGGTGAATTTTTGTTACCATCATCAAATATTTTACCTCACACATATCGAGGTTTGCATGCCATTATGAAAGACATTGGAATAGATTATCAAACTATAGATGCATGTCCTATTGACCATATTATATATTATGGACAACATGCTTCGAAAACTAAATGTCCGCAATATATTATCAGTAGATATCGAACCGATCAAGTAACAAAACGGGTTCCTCGAAAGGTTCTTCGTCATATTCCCATAATTCCATGTTTGCAGCGATTGTTCAGGTGTGAAAGCATAGCACAATTTATGGATTACCATGCATGTAACAGAAGTGGAGATGGTGTTCTTCGAATGCCTGCCGATGGTTCTGCATTTAGGGGAATTGAGGAAAAATGGGTAGATTACAAAGATGAACCTCGTAATGTTAGGATTTCATTGGCAGCTGACGGTGTTAATCCATTCAGAGAGATTAGGTCTATTTACTTGGTGTGGTCTATTTTTGTTATCAACAATAACATTCCTCCTTGGATATCAATAAAGAGGAAGCATATAATGTTGAAAATGATTGTTCCAAGTATTTGTTTACATTAATTTTTTGAATTTAACATTTTCATTTGTTTCAATTTTTGCATAATATCTTTTGTTTATTTATTTAATTATATATATTACATGATATCATTCCTTTAGTAATTATGTGTAATTTCAAACAAATATTAGGTAAATACCAGGTTAAAGATATGAATGTATATATCGAGCCTCTTAACGATGAGCTACTAAATTTATAGGCTGACATCACAATGTATGACATATGTAAACCAATCGGGGAGAAGAAATTTAAATTTCGTGGAATACTTTTATGGACAATTCATGATGCCCCTGGACTAACACATTTTTGTGGTATGTATAAGCATTCTAATATTGCTCTTTAATACTATATACTATTTTAATGTTATCATTGTGCATGTTTACTTTTTAAATAATCTCATCATATAATTGACATTAATCCATTTGTTGCAGGTCTTCAAACAAAGGGTAAATTTTCATGTCTAGTTTGTGGCCCTAAGATGAAGTATCGTCATTCAAAAAGTTTAGGAAAGATGGTGTTTGATGAGTATAGGCACCTTCTTCCTAAAAACCATAGGTATTGTACTACTTAAAAACATCTTTTCAATGGGAAAGAAGAGACTGGTTTAAAACCACGAAGAATGACACCTCACCTATGGAGGTTGGAATATAATAGAAATCGTCAAGGCACTCAATTTCAGAATGTATCGTAGATCATGTAATGTTTTGAATGTTTATTTTAATCATTGAATTTATTTTACCGTATTTGATAATTATTTTTCTGATTTCTTTTATGCTTCATGAAGGCCACAAACATCATGAAGGTATTAATAATGGGCTTCCACGAGGAATGGAATCTTATCCCAATCAATTCATGAGGTTTCCCTACTATGAGGAGCCAAAAAGAGCTCATTTGTTTGATACAATGCATATCGGGAAGAATGTGACTGAAACATTATGGCGAATCATAGATGGTAGGAGGAACAAAGAAAAAATTGTCAAAATTTGTACTGACATTCAGGAAGCCAATCATGCAATGCGAAGTGTGATCCGATATTCAAATAGATTAGATGGATTACTAGACTGAAATAACCTTCCGTGGTTATTAACAGAGAAACAAAGCAATGATGTAAAATAGGTCATTCAAAGAATTAAATTTCCCACGGGTTTTGCTTCAAACATAAAAAATATCTTAACGAAGAAAGGTGAATTTGGTGGGGTAAAAACACATGATTGGAATACCTTCATTAAGGTAATAATTTTTGTATACATATTTATATATATTGGCCTTATAGATATTTTATTTTATTATTATTTTTGTTTGTCTACTTTGGTCGAAACAAATAACGATTCATTTTGTTGTTACAGTATGTTCTACTGCTATCTCTCCCAAATGACTTTGACAACAATGTCAAACAAGTTATATATGATCTTGGAAAATACATGAGGTAAGACGTAGTTGTGGTTTATATGAAAAATGTTCTTTCAAATTATTGTTGTACTTAATGACACGTGATTTACTTGTAATGTAATGTAATATATTATATTATGTATTTATGTTGAAACATGTTATTTGCTTGTGTCACGATCTCATGTAGATGGTTTTCATTGAAATAAATCCATGAAGATAATATAAAGTATTGGAAGAGAGAAATTCCTCGTCTAATGTGTGAAATACAAAAGTATATACCTCCTAAATTTTTCAATGCACAAGAACACTACCTCATACAACAAGTTGAGGAGATTGAAATTTGTGGACCTGTTCACACAAGGTCAATGTGGATGGTGGAGAGGCACTTGAAATCATTGAAGGCATTGGTTAGACAAAGAGCATGTCCTGAGGGTTCTATGGTGGATGGATATATGGTATATCAATCCATGGTGTATATTAGTCTGTTTCTTCCTAAATTAGCAATGCCAACTATGCATGCAGTGGATCGCATATGGGATGTTGAAAAATACTGAGAGGGGGGGGTGAATCAGTATTTTAGCTATCAATAATTTGTTTTCACTTTTCTTTCACTGACAAATCTTAGTCTACTTCATAGAGATAAGTTGTTGTATATTCTTATGAGAACAATAATACATCCAGAGAGATTATTATCGATTTCTTCATTCAACAGATATCTTTTAAACAGTAATTCAACAAAATAAACTAACACAGAAGAATAGGACACATGAAAACCAGGATTTAAGGTGGAAACCCAAATTGGGAGAAAACCACCGCTGCTGTTGTCTCTGTCTTCAATGATTATTATTAAGAAAACATTATACAACAATGTACTAGTGCAGACTCATACTAGTACGCAGGCTTCTACCTGCAGAAGGCTACAACCTTCTCTCGTTTACTAGCCTTTCCTGGAAGGGAGCTTCAACCCCCTGGAGATAGCACCAGTTTCTACTGGCAGATTGCTACTGCTGAAGGGTTTAACCCTCATGCTCACTGCTGACCACGTTTCACTATTTTTCACACTGGATCAGGCAGTTTCATCTTGTGGTTATGACAGTAACAGAAATTATCTCAAGAATAAACACAGATCTACAAATTGTCAGAAAGTTACCAAAAGACACATATTAAACCACTCAATAAACCTGGAGATGATGCCTCTGATCTCATGGATGTTGGCCCCACTGCTGAGATCTCTCTGTCACTGTAGATCTGCTGCCCGACTGCCACAAGGAGGTTCCTCTTTCTTCAAACCTGCCATACTACCTACTTAAATGACCTCACGCACCAGTAGATATCCCTACTGTCAGAAAATGGCCTCTGCGTCTCTGCAACCTATCACGATCCTCCTTTGCCTCTGCCGCCATCCTCTGTAGGAAGAGCATCGACCGCTTCTTATACCCATTGGTCCAGAACACCTTCATTGCTTATCGGGTCCCATATTTATTATCCGGAGGAAATCGGGCTCCTATCTTTATTGCTCAGAGGAAATTGGCCCCCTTTTTTAAAATTTTAAAATTAAATCTACGCGTGCCCCGTTTTAAATCAATGGTTCTGATCAATTCTGTATCTGACGATCCAGATTCACTCGCGATTTTCGCGATATCAGGGTTTCGGTGTTTTCGATGTCATCATGCACATGCCTCCAGGATTCCCGATCCCCGATTTCCCGAACTTTAGCCTCATTCAGCTACACAATGGTCCATATGACCATTACCCATGACCACAACCTAACCCCGTCGGGGCTACGG
>ML785864.1:570619-621929 GCA_009831015.1 Picea engelmannii
TTAATTTACAATGCATCTTTTACATATCTGACATATTGCAGTTGAAACACCACAAGGCTATGTGGTGCAATGGTCATAAATTTCGCATCAAACAATTGGATGAAACAAGGAAAACTTCTGATAGTGGGATAACTGCAGTATTCTAGGTCACTAATGTTTCCTCTAGGAGTGACAAACATCCCCGAGAATATGAAAATAGATACTATGGGTATTTAAATGATGTACTTGAGTGTGACTTTAATTCCTTCAAATTAGTATTGTTCGATGTCAAATGGTATAGGTTACGAATGCATGAATGTAATGAGGAAATAACTGTTATTCAACATGCCAATGAATTTCCAATGATTAAAACAACGATGTTTGAAAGAGGACATGATCTCTATGTTTTTCCAAGCCAATGTGAATAGGTATTTTACTCAAATGTTCCAAGTTAAATGGATTGGTCATTTGTTGTTAGATATGATCCAATAGGAAGGCCAATTAAGTATACTCATTTACAGGAAGAAGATGATATTGAATATGAAGAATATGATTCGATAGAATATCAAACAAAGCCGGAAGAGCATGGGGGGTTGACTGATGAAGAAGATGAAGAAGATCATGATCTAGGCGTAGGAGACAATATTGAAATTCCTGATGATGATGTCGATGAAAATATGCTCGAAAATGACATTGATGATGATGATGATGATATCATCAATCCTTTCAATATCGTTTCAGAACTAGATGATGATACAAATGTTGAGTTTGGTGAAGAAGATAAAGATAGAGAATAAGGATGATTACACAGATGTTGAGGTTGGATTAGGTACGTGACTATATAATATTTTAATTTGTATGAATTATTATCTTAAAATAATTTACTTTTAATGTCATGGGTTAATTACATGTTTTTAAGTTTTATGCGACGTTTTTATATCCTAGGTTACATGTTGTTTAATTATTATTTGAAACCTGAAAATAGTTGTCAATATAGTAAAGTATGTGGTAGACTAAAAATATCATTTAGAAACACATAATTTCATGTACCTTCATTAATTTTTGTTTTTGTAGTTTCTACGCATGAATCTTAATAGTATTTTTCTTTCGATTATTTTATATTTTATAGATTGGGTTTTGGTGATCAATTGAGAGTGATGTGAGGGGGAGGGGAGGGGCCATGTGAGCTTCCACCTTCACGTGGTTGGCCTTGTTACGTAGAGGATAAATTATTCTTGAAACCAAGAGACTCTCTTTCATTTTTATACCATCATGATCGTATAATATTTCATCAATATTGCTACCTATTTGAATCTTCTTAGAATTACCATAAACCCTATTTTTCATATGTTCTAGTAGATATGTTAATGATTCCAAGTTTCATATTTGTATTTGACTGAAGGTCCAATTAGCATGCAAAGTATCAAATTGAGATTTCAAGTTGATAAACCAAATATGAAATGAATCCAAGCATCATTTGATATCGTCGCAAGAGAGACTAAAGTAAATAATCTTGCGACGAATTTGCTATACCATCGTCGAAAAAAGTTCGTCGATAATTTTATGCCATTAGTATGTAATTTTGTACAACAATAATGGATCTTGGGGACTACACCATGGTCAAGGAATATTTGCATGCCTTAACGATATGGGAGGGTTTCTGGACTCAAATTTGACTGACACACCCACTTTCTTCCATCATTAATTCATCATGGAAATTACCATAAACCCAACTATTTTTCATATGTTATAGTAGATATGTTAATGATTCCAAGTTTCATATTTGTATTTGAATAAAGGTCCAGCTAGATTGGAAAGTATAAAATTGAGATTTCAAGTTGATAAACCAAATATGAAATGAGTCCAAGCTGCATCATTTGATATCATCGCAAGAGAGATGAATGTAAATTATCTTGCGACGAATTTGTTATACTATCGACGAAAAAAGTTCGTCGATAATTTTATGCCATTAGTATGTAATTTTTTACAAAAATAATGGATATTGGGGACTAAACCATGGCCAAGGAATGAGGAACGAGGAACGATGAACGAGGAATGAAAATTTCACGAGGACTAGACACGTTCGACAGCAGGGACCTGCGAACGAGGCCAACTTTGAATTTTTTTCAAACAATTTCTGTATGCACTGAAATTTTTCATGGATAGAATATTTGCATGCATTAACGATATGGGAGGGTTTTTGGACTCAAATTTGAGTGACACACCCACTTTCTTCCATCATCACTTCATCATGTAAACCATAAACCCTAATTTTCTTTCAGAGTACCTAATTTGGTCGACGAAAGTTTTAGGATTTCGTCGGTATTTCTTCATTTTGCTTTTAGGTTCTACATTAATGTATATATAATGTATCTGCTTCATAGTTGTGATGAAAAATACCTCTATTTCAATGATTTCTTAATCAACACCATCAAGATACTAGAGGCGAGCAACAATGACATGTGAATGGGGCCAACGTCGAAATGTTTTCAAACTGTATTTGCATGCATTTAAATTTGACCTGGATAGACTATTCGCATGCCTTAATGATATGGGAGGGTTTCTGGACTCAAATTTGACTGACACACCCACTTTCTTCCATCATCAATTCATCATGTAAACCATAAACCCAACTAGTTTTCATATGTTCTAGTAGATATGTTAATGATTCCAAGTTTCATATTTGTATTTGACTGAAGGTCCAACTAGCTTGCAAAGTATCAAATTGAGATTTCAAGTTGATAAACCAAATATTAAATGAATCCAAGATGCATCATTTAATATCGTCGCAAGAGAGACAAATGTACATAATCTTGCGACGAATTTTCTATACTATCGACATAAAAAGTTCATCGATAATTTTATGCCATTAGTATGTAATTTTGTACAAAAATAATGGATATTGGGGAATACACCATGGTCAAGTAACGAGGAACAAGGAACAAAAGTTTCACGAGGACTAGAGTACATGTCCGACAATAAGGACCTGCAAATGGGGCCAACGTTGAAATTTTTTCAAACAGTTTCTGTTTGCACTGGTATTTTTCATGGATAGACTATTGGCATGCCTTAATGATATAGGAGGGTTTCTGGGCTCAAATTTGAGTGACACACCCAGTTTCTTCCATCATCACTTCATCATGTACACCATAAACCCTAATTTTCTTTCAGAGTACCCAATTTGTTTGACACAAGTTTTAGTTTTTCGTCGGTCTTTCTTCATTTTGCTTTCAGGTTCTACATTAATGTATATACAATGTATTTGCATCATAGTTGTTATGAAAAATCCCTCTATTTTGTTTATTTCTTAATTAACACCATCAAGATACTAGAGGCGGGCAACAATGACATGTGAATGGGGACAACGTCGAAATGTTTTCAAATTGTATCTGTATGCATTGAAATTTGACCTGGATAGACTATTCACATGCCTTAATGATATGGGATGGTTTCTGGACTCAAATTGACTGACACACCCACTTTATTCCATCATCAATTCATCATGTAAACCATAAACCCAACTATTTTTCATATGTTATAGTAGATATGTTAATGATTCCAAGTTTCATATTTGTATTTGAATGAAGGTCTAGCTAGCTTGCAAAGTATCAAATTGATATTTCAAGTTGATAAACCAAATATGAAATGAATCCAAGTTACATCATTTGATATCGTCACAAGAGAGATGAATGTAAATAATCTTGCGACGAATTTGCTATACTATCGATGAAAAACGTTCGTCGATAATTTTATGCCATTAGTATGTAATTATGTAAAAAAATAATGGATATTGGGGACTACACCATGGTCAAGGAATGAGGAATGATGAACGATGAACAAGGAACGAAAATTGCATGAGGACTAGACACGTCCGACAACAGGGACTTGCGAATGGGGCCAATGTTGAAATTTTTTCAAATAGTTTCTGTATGCACTGAAATTTTTCATGGATAGACTATTAGCATGCATTAACGATATGGGAGGGTGTATAGACTCAAATTTGAGTGACACACCCACTTCCTTCCATCATCACTTCATCATGTAAACCATAAACCCTATTTTTCTTTCAGAGTACGCAATTTGGTGGACGCAAGTTTTAGGCTTTCGTCGGTCTATCTTCATTTTTATTTCAGGTTCTACATTATTGTATATTAAATGTATCTGCATCATATTTGTGATGAAAAATCCCTCTATTTAATTGATTTCTTAATCAACGCCATCAAGATACTAGAGGCGAGCAACAATGACATGTGAAAGGGGCCAACGTTGAAATGTTTTCAAACTGTATCTGTATGCATTGAAATTTGACCTGGATAGACTATTCACATACCTTAATGATATGGGAGGGTTTATGGACTCAAATTTGATTGAAACACCCACTTTCTTCCATCATCAATTCATCATGTAAACCATAAACCCAACTATTTTTCATATGTTCTTGTAGATATGTTAATGATTCCAAGTTTCATATTTGTATTTGACTGAAGGTCCAACTAGATTTCAAAGTATCAAATTGAGATTTCAATTTGATAAACCAAATATTAAATGAATACAAGCTTCATCATTTGATATCGTTGCAAGAGAGACAAATGTAAATAATCTTGCGACGAATTTTCTATACTATCGACGAAAAACATTCATCGATAATTTTATGCCATTAGTATGTAATTTTGTACAAAAATAATGGATCTTGGGGACTACACCATGGTCAAGGAATGAGGAACGAGGAATGAAAATTGCACGAGGAATAGACACGTCTGATAGTAGGGACCTATGAATGGGGCCAACGTTGAAATTTTTTCAAACAGTTTCTGTATGCACTGAAATTTTTCATGGATAGACTATTGGCATGCCTTAATGATATGGGAGGGTTTCTGGACTCAAATTTGAGTGACACAACCACTTTCTTCCATCATCACTTCATCATGTAAACCATAAACCCTAATTTTCTTTCAGAGTACCCAATTTGGTTGATGCAAGTTTTAGGCTTTCGTCGGTCTTTCTTCATTTTGCTTTCAGTTATACATTAATGTATATACAATGTATCTGCGTCATAGTTGTGATGAAAAATCCATCTATTTCATTGATTTCTTAATCAACACCATCAAGATACTAGAGGTGGGAAACAATGACATGTGAATGGGGACAACGTCGAAATTTTTTCAAACTGTATCTGTATGCATTGAAATTTGACCTAGATAGACTATTCACATGCCTTAACGATACAGGAGGGTTTTTGGACTCAAATTTGACTGACACACTGTTATAACCCTAATTTTCACTAGAAATGATTACCTGACATCAGTCCATCTCATATGCCTTCTTTGCCAAGCCAGTACTGAACACCTCTTCTTAAAAACACCCTTTTTAAAGGCCCAAATGCCCTGCTCCACTACAACCCACATGTACACTCTAGATGACTCACTACAACCCATGTGTACCTATAAAAGCATGAAAAAAGGAAAGATGTTGACGGAACACACAACTTTGGGTAAGTTAACTAAAATTTTTGGCCATGCATGGCCGGTCATTCGACCAAATACCTAGCTCCTTCTAGCCTATAAAAGAAGGGTTAAGGGTCCCATTTGAAAGAAGGAAAATCATAGTAAAGAAACTATACCCAATTGAGCACTCCCCTTGTCCCAACCTTTAGCCTTCCTTGTGCAAAGAGAAATATAGAGAAAAGCAGTTGGAGGATAGTTGAAGAGGAGCCCAGGACCAGTTTCAAGGAGCAATGCCGACCACATATTGTAAGTTTACTCTTGTGAAGATTAATACAAAAAGGAATACTTTTCCCGTCCTGCCATATCACGTGTTCGAGTTGAATGTTTATTTTATGATATTGTCACAACTAACCCAACAATTAGTATATGAAATACATGTTCGCAACTTTTTGTTTGTTCAAGTGTGAATGCAGGTTAGCTTTGGGAGGAGGCTTGCAATCAAAGAGTGAGAGAAAGAAAAGGGATCGACATCAAATGAAGGACTTAAGGTAGAGTTACCGAATCTCATTTACACCTTTGTATTGCATGAATGTGGGGTTTTGTGTTGGGAGAATAGGAAAGAGCAGAAGCCTTTAAAATGGTCATTTTTTGCATGCATGATTAGAGCCCTTAAATGCTAAGTTTGTAGGAGGGATTCCCACCCACAACAAAATTGGCGACCATAATGGGGATCTCCATGGTTTTCTAGGAGTCTTTTTTGGGTATTTTTAAAAAATTGGTTTCATTACTTGTTTTTAGAGTTTTTGCAAAAGTCTGAGCTAGTAGGGATTCTAGTCTTCCACACCAATTCTTCCTGCTTACTTTGCTTGGTTGCATTTTCTTTTACGGGAATTCACAGAGGTACACACGGCTTGTATAATTCTTGCATGCGTGTACACGTGCCCAACCTTCACATAGCCTGTGTGGACACGCTAGCTGATGAAGTGGCAGTAGCGTGGTTAAGTTCAGAATTGTTTTATTAAAGAGGCAGTCATCCTCTTCCATGTCAGAATTGATCCTTCTCAGGGGTTTTCTGAAACTCATTCCAGTCTCTGTGTTTTGTAGTTTGTAGCTTAGTTACCACTTCAAATTGGTTTTGTTCTATGAAATTTTCCTTGGATTGTTTTTCTTTTCTAACAAAGTAAGTTTCCGAGTCTTCAAGAGATTCTGATTCTCAATACCAGTGGTCTCTTCCAGTGTTTGATTTCTTATCTTTTCATTTTTTTTGAAGAGTTTTAGAGGTACACGCGGTCTGCATAAGGTCTGCATGCGTGTACACACGCTCTGACCTTTTACAGCTCGCGTGCACACGCTAGCTGTTGAACTGTCAGCTACGTGCATGTTGAGAAAATTTTTGTTCAAGGAGATGCAATCATCCTTTTCCTTGTCAAAAGTTATACCTCTCAGGGTTCTTGGTCTCTGTCATAGATGTCAACAACTTAGGTATGATCACAACAATAACTTTCTTTTTCATTAAAAAGTTTTCCTAAAAATTGTTTTCATTCATAGGGTTTTTAGACAAGTGAGAGAGTATGTTTTCATCAGTCTGTGTGTTATTGTCAGTGACTCTTTGAGATTTGCGCTTAGGACATAAGTTTTCTTGTTCTTTACTTGTCGTCATTTTTCCTTTTTTGCTTTGCAAGCATTAAATAAATAAATAAATAAACTCTTTTATTTCTTGGTTTGGTTAAGTAGTTATTGGTTTGCATTAATAACCAATAAAAGTTTTGCTTTCATAAGTTATTGGATATTTACTTAGGAAAATAAGTAGCTCGTAGTCGAGCGAAATCCTATTTTGAGTTTGTTGTTCAAAGATCTTGAGAAAAATTTTAGTTTGAAAAGTTGATTAAGAATTGTGTCAAGAATAAGTTATTTTGTTTCCAGCTTTCTGTTTATTTTTCTTTCGTCTCTCAAACATCATTAGTTTCATTTTCATAACCTTTGAATTAAGACAAGCCATAAAACATTAACGATTAATTAAAATCAACTAGACTTTATGTTTGTAGGGTCCATTAATTAGTTTAGGCTATAGCCTTGATTTAGGTTGGAGAGGAAACTCTTCAAGGTTGCAAAACATACATAAGAGTCTGTGCTAGGGAGTGTTAAAAGTCTAGTATCATGAAAGTTATCTGGGACTCCCCTCTAACACAGGGGATAAACACGAGGTCACGTTCGGAAAGGTAGTGGAGATAACCCCTCCAAAGCCAGACCAATAATAGTGGAGAACACATATAGAGGGTTTGTCTTGGGATTTCGTCGATTGCATTTTACACGGAGCTTCGTGGGTCTCAAATATGTTCGAGGTCCTCAATTGTCTTCCAGACCACTTGATTTTGATACCCTTGACAGGTTTTGGGCTCGATACCCTGCTCATTGTGGTTTGCCCGACTGTCGAATGTACCCGCCTGGTGACTATTCACATGTTGGCAACCTAGTTTCCTATCCTTTTTAGAGACATACACAGGTGACTGTGGGGGTATAAGGAGGTACCTAGGATAGACATCGGGCCATGCTTTGAAGAGTATACCCGGAGGGTTCTTTCACGTTCGAGTTTCACTTGCACCGGTAAGTTGCTCTAATGTTGGTTGTTGTAACTGTTCTTCCAACTAGTTTAGTGTTTGCTTGTTTCATCTTGTAAGCTCTTTTTTCTAGTGTGTGTTGTTTTTGAATGAATAGAAAGCCCTAGTGTGTCTTTGATATTCTCACACAGTGGAGGTTCACGAGCTCCACCGGTCATGAAGGCTTCTTGGCTTGCCACTGGCTACATTGGAGTCACCCCTGCCACTGCTACGGCAGAAGCTAGACCAACAAGGGTATTTTGAAGCAACCAGGTCACAGGAAACTATGCCCGACCAACATCAGACCTTGGAGCGGAAGCTCTCGGTCCACTCGAAACTCAAACCACTGATCTTTCGACACCCATCATCGTACATATTTATCCTTATAGGCATCATACATTGTCACACGCAACAATGGAAACAAGTGCTACCACTTCTTCTGGGAATTATTCTATTCCCACTTCGGTTGTCACCATAGGGGGTGTTCCACCTCCTAACCCACCATTGCCGGTCTGAGCCACCACGGTCTTGACTGCCTCTACCTCGAGCAGTGGTCCAATCCCATCTTTGGTGGTGGCCATTGCTCCTTTCACACAGAGTGCGACAGGCTCTCCGTTCTCATACGTGATTCCTAGATTAGGTACAAGCCCTGTACTATCCTACTCAACTTTATAGACTTTAGGTCTGGGGACAGGGAACTCTAACGCTCCTCTGCAAGGACCCATGGGGGGCACTTCAACTCCCTTTAACGCTTTCCCTTATGGGGGAGGTCATATACCTCCTTTGTCCCCTTCGCTCGGTGGTACCCACCAACAATCCGCTAGGCCAAACACACACCATAGTTCATTTGGAGTAGGGAGTCAAGAACCACCTTCTCATAATAAGATGGTAGGGTCAACACATTTTTCATTGTTCGGTGCATTTGGTAACAACACTTTCTCGTCAACTGCTTTCTCGACTGGGGGAAACCCCGGTTATGGAAAACCTAATCCTATGCAGGGTACTATTCCTGCACAGGTGGAAAACCAAGGAACTTCTTCTGCATCAGGACATTTGAGTTCTTAGCAAGGATCAGTTCCCTCATCAGGAATGCTGATCTAGGGAAATTATTTTCACAACCAATGGAACCCCGGGCAAGGTGCAGTACCTATGCCCATGGGATCGACATGGAGTGACCCTTCCCAAAGTCCTCCAAATGTAATTCATGGCCAACCATCTACGTCCTATTTCCAGAATCAGCCGATGATGTCTCCTTAAATGAAAAATATGTACGCTGGTCATGGCCATGGTTTTTACCAGAACCCCGGGCAGCAACCCAACTTTTCTTGGCAACCTGGTGCCAGTCAAACTCGAGGCCCATTTTTCCATGGTTATCACCAACAAACCAAACTACCTTTCCTGGAAACCTTGCACTTTCCAAACTTAACAAGGTTGTTGAATGACCCTATCTATCACGATCCGTGTTGGCCTCCTATGCCGATGAAGTTGCCTTCGGACATACCAAATTTCAAATCCAAGCCTAACGAATATCTAGGATATCATGTGAGTACTTTCACCTTTGGTGCTCATCTAATTCGTTGAAATACGACTCTGTACAGTTACGATTGTTTCAACATACTCTCATTGGGAGTGCTTCAAAATGGTAAATTGAGCTCGACCACTCAAGATACTCTTCCTTCGGTGAATTGGATATGGATTTACTAAACCATTTCCAATTACCTGTGAGATACGACGCTGGAACATAATTGCTGGCCAATTTCGAACAAACAAAGGCGGACCATATCTCTGATCACATCTAAGAATGGAGACGCCGTAAGAGTTTGATTAAGGTGCCAGTCCCACCAACATTCTTGCTTGAGTGGTTCCTTAAGTATTTGGTCCCACAATTATCTAAAGACGTCATGATGTCAAGAGTGTTTTTCGAAGAAGATACAATCATGAGAGCTCAACAACTTGAGCTAATCTATTCTCAGCCCGGTCTACTGTACGAGATCTTACCAGATGTGCCACGATCAATACTTGATAAAACTAGATAAAAATCTTGACCACATGCCGATGGTATTTTTGGTTCAGCACAAACAAATCTCGCTGAAAAACTGATGAAAAATTGCAACAATTGTCTATCCAACATACAACAACCAACTAGATTACTATTTCGGTTGCTCCCCCTACCCAAACGTTGGATGTACACAGTGTGCAATCGACAAATCTAAAGGCCACCCAATAGCCCGATGGAAATAAAAAACAATGTAAGAAGGGTAAGGGGGATAAGAAACCCACTAATAATGCTGGCGAGGGCAACACCAAAAAAAGGAAGTCGAGGTATCCATGTAATCTGTGTGCGAAAGACCACCCGACTCACCAATGCCCTTGGCTTGCCATGGCCCAAAAGTTATTATCACAGCAGCAACTGGCTGTGTTAACAAACCCTTTTCAACATGGCCAAAATGTAACTCAAGCCTATACAAGCGAAGAAGGGGGAAACCAAGGACCCCCTCCATCATCAAACAATCCTGCATCCACGAATGTGTATATGATGAAAGATGATGCTTATATATCGACTAGAGCTCATGATTACAACAAGACAAGCACCTCTGAGAAGGGTAAAGAAGTTGAAACCCCATCTCTTCCTCTCCAAAGCAAGAAGATGTTGGGTGAAACCATGACATGCATCCCAAAAGGTGTGTTTAAGAAATCTTCTCACAACCCAAACGCAAGGGCCTCCCATAACTACTCTGTGGTGGAGGATTTGTCTCAAACCCCTTGTGCGATGTCTTATTTGGAAGTCCTCAAAAGATTCCCTTCCCAGAGAAAGGATCTGTTAGCCTCTTTATGATCCATCGAGACTTGTAATCCGGGTACGATCATGCTTGATACGACCGACTTAAAATCTAGTCTCCTTTACCACGTAGCGTTCCAGATAGTAGTGGCTTACACCACAAAAACTTTTAATCAAAACATTTTCTGCACAGTGGTTGATGAGGGTGCCTCAACATGTGTAATGTCTTTGGCATGTTGGAAGGCCATTGGCCAACCCATTTTGTCTCTATCACCTACTCTTCTTACCGCTTTCGACGGTCGTTCATTCCGACCACATGGCATTATCCCCTCTTTTCCCGTGTAGTTAGGAGGGGAAACTATGTGTGCCAAGGTTGAAGTAGTCGACACATCTCTCAACTACAATATTTTGTTAGGAAGGAGTTGGACCTATGCTATGCAAGCAATAGTCGCTACAGTTTTTTGGGTCTTGTTTTTTCCACACGAGGGCCAGATTGTGATCATTGATCAGTTGTCTTTCTCCCATCTTGACCCTTCATTGGGGGCATCCATGGTCCCAATGATTGATAACCCTCAACCCGACGTCGTCAACATAGGGGTTGGTTTGTGCCCACCTTTCATGGGCACTTTCGATTACCCACCTCCTCAAGGTGATGTTAGGTTCATATTTGACCACCATAAGGTTGAGGTGTTCCAAGTTTCATCGTTTCACATGAATTACTTCAATGATCTGTGGATTATTCCTCCCCCATCGGCCATGATGGAAGGGACAGGGAACCATGGTAAGTCTGTGCCCTTGTCTGTGGCAGAAGTAGCATACTCTTTAGTCCAACAGACTTCTGCCGACCCCGATCCAACTCTCACACAAGAGTTAGATCTGATTTTAGAGCCTATTTGTGCTCAAGGTTTCCTCGCTAATACAGATTATTTAGACTTAGTCTTGCCCTAAGATGAAGCAATCATGGAAGCAATGACTAGTATGGACAAACCCTAGGAAAATCTCCATCACAGATCTTATTTCCTCCCAGAGTTAAGTAGAATTGAGGCAGGGGAATTCACCTTGACTATGACTGGAGATAAGTCTCTTCCTATTAATCCTTTGGCTACACATGTTTTTTATGCCGAGGGTAATATGGAAACCATCACAAAAAATATACCTATAAACATCTCCAGAACCCCTGGTGTCGTAAACAAGAACAAAAAAATGGTGGAAAAAGCTCACTAGCTAACACTACATTATTTACTCCAATGTTACATATTTATAGTACAATGGGTGATGCCACCTCATAGAGAGATTTTCTCTAGATCCTAAAATCATGCATAATGACTAGGCTAGGCAATCTTAACTAACTCATTAGTCATCACTTGAGGATATATTACTAATATCCTAAATGAATAATACAAATATAGGTGACAATTTAGACTTAGTGATTGGTAAAGGTAAGCCATAGGCTAACAATCCCCCCCTCAATCACAAGTCCAATCAATAATACCAACAATAAAGCATAAACTGGTATCAATTCCAAGTCTTCATATTGAAACTCTTGTGTTGAGCCTCAATGAAGAACTACCTGAAAAACTGCCAATCTGGATGTTGAACATGTTCATTTGAAATGACTGGAAGAGAGCTGAGATATGGAAGTGAACAACTGCAATATCTGAACATTTCCTGATTGCTTGACAATTTGATCATTTTGCCAAGTATTTTAACTAGAAGAATCTGATGTCTTCTGCTAATTGGTGAACATGTAGTATCACCACTCTATTATCAGTGTATCACTGAAAGTGCTCTCTGAATCTGTGGTTTGGGATGAACACTGACCAATTGATACCATGTATTTGATGTTTTTTGGACAAACCCTAACCAATCTTGACACTTTAAGGTGTCCAACAACATCCCAATGTATAATGTGTATGATTCAATTACAAGTCATTGAACCATAATCTTGTCAAAGCCTGCCATCTCTGGAAAATCTCACTATGTAATCATGTAAGCCAGGATGCATGAAAATTGTTTACTTAATGTAAACTCCAATCTAATGAGAGTGAACCAAGAGAAGTGAGTCAACTTCTAGTCTGACACATCCCTGAAAATGCCTGACAACTCAATCAAATGCCAAGCTACAATGCAGAAGGATCCTCTTGTCCTCTGCTAGGTCGAATGACCATCTATGTGAACCAAATGTTCACATCATTGCTCTCAAAATCAAAATCTATATGATTCAACTTAAACTTATTGAACCATAATTCTTCCAAATTCTGTCATCTACAGACCGCAGTTGCCCATTTGGCAAATTTCATGCCCATCTGGCATACTTGATGTTTGTTGTTGTCGAAACTTTCTGTTTGACAACCATCTTCAATTCCATCATCAATTCCCCCCTTTGTCAGCTGAAAGGAGAGACCACAAGTGGTTTCATGAACCATCCTCACTGGAATTTTGAGCTCCCCCCCCTTAAGGTGCATGCGAGTTACATCATTGTACTCCCCCCTTGTAGGCTCAAGAAAGTACCATACTTGTTTCATTTGAGTACAACACAAAGTGGGCATGCAGAAAAAACCACATGTTATCTCATCCCATGAGGGCCATGCTCGAAAGCTATGCCATAAGGGGACCACTTATGTGAGGTACAAAAATATTATGTGCTACAAGATTTGTCTTTACTCGAGATTGAATTCTTCGGTAAGACTTATATAATCGCTTGGTTGTTGATGACCATTGCCAAGGATCAATCCACTCATAGTGAATTTTCAATCTTGCAGGTTTCTTTAGGGTTGAACATTTGTCTGAAGAATGATTATGCTTGCCACAATCCTGGCAAGGAT
The DNA here is from genome assembly GCA_009831015.1 of Picea engelmannii. Classification (NCBI taxonomy): domain Eukaryota; kingdom Viridiplantae; phylum Streptophyta; class Pinopsida; order Pinales; family Pinaceae; genus Picea; species Picea engelmannii. Next base: position 584,244 of record ML785864.1, read on the forward strand.
GGAGATCAAAACATTCATTCTCCTTATGACCAACTCAATTACAATGTTGACACTTATCATTCTGATGTTGAACTTGAACAGGTGAAGTTAAATCCTCTTGAAGGAATCCAACACTATGGAACTTGATTGGTCTGGAATAATCGAGAATATGAAAGGTAACCTCCTTATCATATCCAAGTCCTGTTTTATTCTTGTTGTAGATGATTTCTTCCCAAGGTCTGATGATGGGCTTGGAAAGAGGATTCTAAACATGTTGCTTTGAAATCCGTGGAAGTGGATTTACTGCATGTTGATGCATCATTGAAAGGTTTTCTTCACTGAAATCAAAAGAAAACTCTTGAAATGTAGGTTCATGAATAGATTCAACTTTTTCTGAAACTGATTCTGAAGTTGTATCACTGTCTTGTTCCTTAACTGGTTGTTGATTAAAAACATCATCATCATCATCATAGAGAGGGTTGTGCTGAACAAAAACTAGTTCAGAACACTTCACTGGCTGTTGATTTTTGAGATCAGTCAACTCATTATTCAATAGCCGGGATAGAGATTGAAGAAGTATAACTTTAGCTTGCGTCACTTGCAAACAAGTTAGCACCGATTGAAGAGTTTTTTTGTTCAATATCATTGTGTTGTCTTCAGTGGTGTTTATTAGAGTGTTCAATAACTCTAATAATTCTAGATTTTGAGCCATTTTAAAACACTAAAAAAGGTCTCCTTGTGCAGGTAGATCCTTATAACAATTTTGACTCAACAAAAGAAGGCTTATCTGCAACTCGCTCACTTGAATCACTCGCTTGAACTTCACGCTTGCTTGATTTTGTTTCATGCTCCCTTGTACTTCCCTTTCTTTAACTTTCTTCCAGTAAGTTGAGGATGTTGGTTACCATCGAAAATTCATCCAAAGTGTGATGTTTACAATGATTTGAGATTCAAGTACTCATCCTTGTCAATTATGACTCAAAATGACTCTAGGGTGTCAGGCTCAGCCGAAAATGCACCTTATGGCAAATTCAATTCAACTCAACTTGATTTCAAAAAGACAAGTAAACTTACAAAAGGACAATTTGCAAGTTACAATAAATATTGATTAAGTAATCTTACAACAAACATTGTTTGCAAGTTACAATTTAACTTCAAATGCTCCATGATGTGTTGAGTTCGAAAAATTTGATTTGTCCATTACTGATGTAGTTGACGACTTGAATGCTTGAGAATTTTCTTCACATATGCTTGAATGACATGAATTTGAGCTTGAACTTCATGTATGTGTTTCACTGGCATTAATTTGTGTGCTTATCTTGTTGTGGATTCCATGTGCGTATAGTTCTAGAGTAAATCATAAGTTTAGTGTCAAAACTTGACACAAAATCACCACATAAAGCAATCATAAGAAAACCACCATCACACAAGCACAAGGTGTACCTAAGATCCTCTTATTCAATTTCGGGCGGATCTAGGACACTGAGCAAAAAATTCAATTTTATTATAGTATCCTTCTCATGACAAAGCCTAAATAAAAATAACTTGATACTCTTGTGGCGAAAAAGCTTCACCAAACTCTCATCAAAGCTTCAAACCCTTTTATAGTCAAGATTTCTCAATTTCTCACTCCACATAAATCCTGTTATCACTTTCTTCACATAAATCTTCTTATCACTCCACTCTCATAAAGTTATATCACTCCACTTTCATAAATTTATAGAGATATAAAGTAATATTTGTATCATAATACTTTATAATCCATCTTATAAAAAACTTTAAACATTTAAATCCATACTTTAAACATTTAAATGAAGGAGCAACTCAATAAGAAACAATTGCTACCAAACAATTTGACAAGAAACTTGCATTTATATGAAAATGTGATCATCTTCAATTGATTCTATTCTTTGTCATGTGCGTGAACTGAGATCCTTCTGGACTCTCTTTCAGGTTTTTCAAAAAATATAGTTGGTTCATGATCCAAGGAAATAGCCATGACGGTTGCTTTCCCCAATCTGAGCACAGAGGTTGGCCTCAAGCATTTTGATGAATATCTTCTATCAAGAAATTTTATTACTCGACATCAAGCTACAAGAGATGATATTATAGTCTATGGCACCATTAGCAAATTCCCCAGACCTAATTTCCCAAATGTATCTCGCTGGTACAACCATATCAATGCCCTCCTGGCTTCGAGTTTTCCTGGTGAGGCTATTGGTGTACAAATAGAAGGATCAGCTCTAGTTGTTGCACCAGTTACTGAGACTATAACTGAGTCTCCTCCTAAAGATGAGGAAGATGATGATGACTTGGAACTTTTTGGTGAGGATACTGAGGAAGAAAAGAAGGCAACAGTAGAACGAGAGGCATCTAAAAAAACATCAGGGAAAAAAAAAGAAAGTGGAAAGTCTTCTGTTCTATTGGATGTGAAACTTTGGGATGATGAGACAGATATGAAAAAGTTGGAGGAGGTTGTGAGGAGTGTGCAAATGCCTGGATTATTTTGGGGAGATTCAAATCTTATTGCTGTTGAATATGGCATTAAGAAGCTTCAGATTATGATGACTATTGAAGATGACCTTGTGTCTGTTGATGATCTTATTGAGGACCGCCTAAGTGCTGAACCAACAAATGAAATCATTCAGGGTTGTGACATTGCTGCATTTAACAAAATCTAGTGATTTAAGAAGCTCAATTTGAAAGAGACTGCAGCTACACCACAACAATCCATCTCTTCAAGATCTTCCTTCTCCTTCTCAGCACACCAACAACGATCCTCCTCAGTAGACAAAAAAAAAAATAACCTCCTTTAGCGCAGACAACGATCCGATCCAGAAGCCACTCAGAAGCCACTCATGTTACCAATCTATTGACACAGAAAACACACAATATCCTCTTCATGCGGGCTCCTCTTGTTGGGAGAAGACAACTCTACACAGGCATGTAGGCAACTCCATTAGTGAATCACACAGAGAACACGCAACGAATTGGGCGAAGGGCACTGGGAATCTTTCTAGTGGGCTCCTCCATGGCTCTAAGCTCCCATTTTCAATCGATATCCATGACACACGGTGAAAAATTTGAAAATTACAGCAGGGAATACCAGACGCCATCCATGGATCTGGTGTGTAGCTGAGTTTGAAACTCATCAAATGCAATATTTCTTCATTTCCTTGCTCAAACAATTTCCATGGATTACTCTCAACAGGCCCTAAGAACTATAGAGCTCTGATACCAATTGATAAAACATAAACAAGAACAACAACAATTGATAAATCATAAACAAGAACAACAACATGGCGGAAAAGGCTCACTAACTAACACTACATTATTCACTCCAATGTTACATATTTATAGTACAATGGGTGATGCCACCTCATAGAGAAATTTGCTCTAGATCCTAAAATCATGCATGATGACTAGGCTAGGCAATATTAACTAACTCATTAGTCATCACTTGAGGATATATTACTAATATCCTAAATGAATAATACAAATATAGGTGATAATTTAGACTTAGGGATTGGTAAAGGTAAGACATAGGCTAACACCTCCCCCATGTACAATCCTTCAACTTCAGAGTCTGTAGGGAAAAGCGAAATTTTTGTGGCGTTTCATCACGAACTATGCTGAGATCACAAAGGGATTTATGCTATCACTGAAGAAAGATGTTCCTTTTCATTGGGACAATGCCGCTCAATGCTCCTTCAAAGCGTTGAAACATGCCCTCACATCTGCCCCTCTGCTTTGGCACCCAATTATAACAAATATTTATTATTATACTTGGCTGTAGTAGAGTCAACCATCGGCATGGTCTTAGTTCAGGAGGATTATTTTCTCTCAGAATATGTGATCTATTACCTAAGCCGAGGCATGGTTGAACCAAAACTCAATTATTTTCATATCGAAAAACTTGCATTGGCAGAAGGGCATGCTGTCCAACGGTTCTGTCATTATGTTTTGTTTCACAAGACCACCGTCATTGCTGTTGTGAATCGGTTTCAATACATGTTGACACGACGGGTAATCGGTGGAACGATAAGTAGATGGATAGTCATCCTCCAGGAATTTGACTTAGATTTCGTTTCGGCGAAATCCAAAAAGTCACTGGTCTTTGTGGAACTTATCTTGGAACTTCCGATCAAGTTAGGTGATGTTATGCCCGAATAATTTCCTATTCAAGGAGATATGTTTTTGATAGCATCTTTGGACCCCTGGTATGGAGATATACTTGTCTATCTCCATACTTTGAAGTGCCCCACCTCTGCTTCTCATGATGAATGCCGTCATATACGTCATCAGGCCAAGACCTATCTCATCCTCGAGGACACTCTCTATCATTGAGGTGTAGATTGCATCCTCCATCGGTGCCTCACTCATGAAGAAGTGGAAATCGTGCTTAACGATTTCCATACTGGAGCATGTGGCGGTCATTTTTCTGGGTTAGAAACAGACCAAAATATTTTACGAGCCGGTTATTTCTGGCCGACACTAATCAAATATTGTATCACATCTGTCAAGAAGTGCCACCCGTGTCAGATCTTCTCTCGAAAGATGAGGGAACATCCCGCTCCCATGTTTCTTGTCATCACAGTTGGTCCCTTCACCAAGTGGGGGATTGATTACACTACATGCAACCCTCCTTCAGCATGGGAGCACCATTATATCATTGTAGCTGTTGACTACTTCATAAAGTGGGTCAAATCTATGCCAACATTTAAAGATGATGGAGAGACTGCAACTCTCTTTTTGTTTAACCAGATTATAGCAAGGTTTGACATCCTGAGAGAGATTGTCACTGAACATGGCAGTCACTTTTAGAACCAAATGATGACCGAGTTAACATAAAATCTTGGGTTGAGGCAAGAACATTCGTCACCCTACTACCCTCAAGTGAATGGTTAGGTGGAAGCTGTCAATAAATCTCTTAAGACCATCCTACAACGAACGATCAATTCGGCCAAGTCAAATTGGCATTTGATGTTGTACTTGGCATTATGGGCCTACCAAAGGTCTGTTAAGACTGCAACCAGTTTCTCACCTTTTCAACTCGTTTATGGGCTGGAAGCCATCTTTCCCATAGAGTGCCAGATCCCATCTTTAAAGTTGGCAGTACAATTATTCCTAGACACTTCACCACTTGAAGAACATTTATTATATCTCGAGCAGCTCAATGAACAATGTCGTGATGCGGCCTTAGCTAACGAAGCTCACAAACATAAAGTCAAGTGTCAATATGATCGGCCCATTCATCCTTGGATTTTCTCAGAAGGCGACCTTTTCCTGGTCTATGACCAAGATAAGGACCTCTTGGGGGCAGGCAAGTTCAAACCCATGTGGTTCAGACCTTTCATCATAAAAGAGGTTCTAAAAAAGGGTGCTTATCGTCTGGTATATTTTGAGGGACATACTTTGGCAGAGCCTAGAAATGGGCTCTACCTCAAGAAGTATTACTCATAGGTAGGTCACCTTGGGTAACTTTTTGTAACATATGTATAGTCTTTGTACTATTACTTTTTGGTTTCTTTTGGTTTTATGGAAGTGTCATTTTTGATGTTATCTTTTGTCACTATGGTAGATGTCAAGTGAATCAGAGGTGTTCGTTGGATACGCAGACGACGCTAGCCGACACACTCAGAGGCTTGCCTCCGCAACTTGGGTAATTTTTACACATCAGGGCCAGTGATTATATTCATGAGGTATATGTTTAGGTGACACCATAAACAATGTCGCCGAATACAACACAGTTATTGAGTTGCTTCGTGACGCTTTGTCATTTGGTATCTCTCACCTCTGGGTCTATTTAGACGCTCAGCTGGTTGTGTCTCAGTTAAATAGAGTCTACCATGTTTATGATCCTACTTTACACCGACGATTCCTTAGGGTATGTATCTTAGATTGCAGCTTTGATTATATTACATATTTTCATGTTCCTAGGAGATTAAATCAAGTCACAGATAATCTAGCTAATCAAATTTTAGATTGACATCTCGCACAAATATAAGAAAGACATACACATGCACATGTAAATACATTTTTAAAAGAAAATATAATCCATAAGACATAAAAAGACACAAAAATCAATATATAATATCAAAATCATCAGAGTACATAGGTGGGTGCAAGCGCCTAAAAAATATGACTAGTAACGAGTCATGGGGCTTATGCCCTGAAAAAATATACAAGTAGTGCCCTCGGCACGTGAAAAGTCCAGCCTAACTAAGGATGGGGCCTATGGGCCCTGTTGTAATAATCAACGATGTTTTCCAAACACTGAAAAATCCAGACCCATGTCCGTGGCGCCCCCACTACATGAGGCTGTATAGATGGTGGAAGATCCTAAATCTCTACCATGGGGACTGTGCGAGTGAGTGAGGTAAAATTTCTCTCTACTCGTCTCAAAACCCTCTCAGCCTCACCGGCTGGAAGCTCTCCTATTGCTGCTAGTCCCCCCTATGACGACGGGTGTGCCCCCTAGCCTAGGACATCTCCTGTTCCTCGCGTAATCCATTGGTCGCACTGGCCCCACATCTGTGCATAATAGACACATATCTATCAAATTCTCTGGTAAAAAAAAATGATATATATAAAAACAACATAAAATTACATATGTTTAACAAAAAAAGAAAAAAAAAAAACAAATGATGCAAACTTACCCATCTCTCCTCGTTCCTCGCCGGGAGGTATTGGTATCTCAGGATTTCTTGAGAAGTCAATCCCAGCATAGGGGTAATCCTCTATGACCGGGATCTGTCGCGACAACCAAGCAAAAAAGTTGTCATCAAAGGCCTGAATGGTCCTTCCCCCCCTGTCGCAGCAGTAGCACCGCCCATCTGCATAACGCGAGAAGAGAAGCTTGGTGCCCTCGTACCACTTCTTGAGGGCTAAAACTAGGCACTCTTTCAAAGAATAAAGAGACAAGAATCGTTCCAAACCCAAAGTTCCTCTAATTCCGGAACCGACATTCTGTTAGATGCCTCTTCATATAATCCAACAATGTGGTGCTCCAATCAAAAATTTGTGCATTTAAGCACTGAACTGTACAATTCATTTGTGCACAGGAAGCCTGAGGCAAAGCTATAGACCTAGTAAATCGCCCGATGAGAAACACTCTCACTTGCAGTGATAATTCTGAGATCTTGCTCATCGGTACTTGCGAGCTTGTTATGTCTGTACCCACCTCACAATAGAGTCCAATCAACTTCGATATGTTGTGAGGCTCGGAAGGAAAAGTATGAAAATTGACTGGTTCCCCCCTCCTAGAGAGGCTAGTTAGAAAGTATAGTTCCTCTGTGGTTGGAACTAGCGACTGCCCCTCTAGCATAAAGGCCTCTGCATCGGGATGTCAATAATCCACCAAGGCGTTCAATAGCCTAGGTTGTGCTCGCATGAAAGGACATAGATTTTTTTTTAACAACCCACATTGCATTAATGTAGCAACAACATTTGGGTCCTCCCCAACCAATGCACTAATATCCTCATGCTCTCTTTCCCTCCAGTGAACATACATCCTGCAAAAACCCAGTTCGGGAGGGTTAACTCTTGTTTTTTTAATTTTTTACATTAAATAAAGGGTCCACGTGGGCTGTAATGCTGACAATAGTGTGTACATGTGGGCAATTTTTCCTCTGCCTGTGTGTACCTAGGGCCGACCTTTTAAAAGGTCGACGCCCCCCCAAAACATGAATTTAAATGCATAAAGACCTAATTAAATTGCAAGAGGGGGAAGTAATTACTTACTTGATCCAATCAAAAGCTCATTCCATCCACTGAATCTCCTAGAATCGACTTTCTAAACGAAGGGGTGTTTTTGGCTCCAAAATCAATTTCTGAGTTAACAATGGTGATAATGAGCTACCGGCTTCTATTTATAGACTTTTTGGCCTCTTTTTGTCATTTTTTTTGACCCTTTTGTCATTTTTTCTAAACTAAAAATCATTTAGCATGGTTCAAGAGTTTTCTTTGGGTTGTCATGAGAAGTGTTACTCTGGGCATTTGGAAACTTTTGGGATATTTGGGTCATTTTGACGGTCCTTTGGTAAAAAGTCAATTTTTCAACTCGTTGCATTTAAGTTAGGATTCCACCTCTACTTCTTGCATCTTGTTGTCTTTTCCGCTTTGCCATAGGATCGATCCCATAGAGTTGCGACAAGAAACCATCATTGCTGCTTTACAAGTGTCGTAATTTAGTGGTAGAGCCCACCCTAACATGGATGCCCTAGGTAGATCCTGGTTTCATTTTGGTGGTCATGCTGTCACTAACGACTATAGGCTTAAGAGTCCTTACTAACTTTTCCTGATTACGAGTTTGAACCTCATTCGCATAATTTCGTATCACTCTTGACCTCACCCTAGGGACTCCCAAAACTTAACAGGTCTTCTTTTAATCTCTTTTCAGACCCTCTAAATGTGAAAATATTGCTGAGCGATCTTGTAGCCCTTCATCCTCGTTAAACTGAAATTTGAAGGCACGTCTGTCTAGCGGTAGTTTACCCCTTTTTCGGTCCGGATGGTCAACTGTATGAACAAAGGTATAGTCTAGAAACCTCGGTTATATAGAAGAGTATTCTTAGGTATAATTTTAACCCTTTTTCGGGCCCGAGGGACTAAATATACGAAAAAGGAACCCTCACAGAATCCATAGTTAAGCTCTTTTCAGACTACCTAAAATTGAAAAGATCGTCGAGTGACCTTATTCTTTCACACTCATTAAAATGGTCTAGAAGAACATTCCTGATGGAGTCCATAGTTAAGCTTTTTTTAGACTCCTTAAAAATGAAAAAATTGCCGAGTGATCTTGTCTTTATCACACTCGTTAAAATGGTTTTGAATAGACATCTTGTCGGTGCTAGTTTACCCCTTTTTTGAATCGACTAGACTACCTTCGAAAAAGGTACCCCATCGAAGTCTCCTTTTACATTTTTTCAGACTCTCTAAATATGAAAAACCACCGAGCTTACCTTCTCTGGGCTCGTTAAAATTACATCGAAGGACATTACCATTGTGTGTTTTATTAATCGGATTTGCATACCTGCGTCTTTGGCCTAATGCCGACTTCATGTTTCTCTCGACTGAACCATCTAAAGAATGCCTTATACGCAAGCCCTGTAGCACTTTGCCTTTGCGTCTTGACACCTTTGGCCCCGTGAGAAATTTTTTTGAATGTCCTTGCTCTAAACATCAGTCTTTTCATTGCGCCTGGAACTAGTATGTTTGCGACACTCGTTTCTCCTTTCTAACGTAACATTATTTTATTCCTTTTCAAGCTTTCCAAAATTATTGAAAAAGACAAAAAAATAAAATCAAATATACCCCAAAAAGAGGAAGGGATTTTTTCTTTCTTTTTATTAGCAGCACAATGAGTCACCCTTGGAAAAAGCACATCCTCACGTTTTCTCTTCAATATCTAGGATTTAATATGACCTTAGGAAGCTGTTCTCGCTACATAGAGTTGTGTCCTCCTCTGTTTGTTTATTATTCCAAACATATGGAGATTTTGCGTTGCCTCCTGCATCGTGAACTTATGTCAATGCCATGCTTCTTGAGTGTCATCATTTGTCGTGCTATTGTCCAAGGGAAGTTTTTACCAAGCCTGAGTTGGCCCCTCTGTAGTTTGTCTCTTTCCCTCATGCCCAACCATCCCGAAAGTCCAATCAAGTCTTTGTTCGAAATTAATGAATCCTTCAGTCTGGTCATCAATATTCTCTAGTTTGTGACTGATGAGCCATCAAAGACCTCTGGGTAGTGAATTCGTACACTCATATTACACTCCTACTTGAGTTTTGAAGATTTTGAAGTTTTTGCGCGAGCTCTGAAGACCTCATCTCCAACCATCAGGCCTTATCATCTTCTAGAAGATGGATACTATACATGTATATCCTTTTTATTTTGAGATGTAGATCCATTGTGTATTGCTCGTGGCTACACTTTATATAGTTATATGACATGGATCTACAATGTATTTGATTGGTAGCCATGATTTTATTTCATCCCGAGCATGGGTATGCCCGCCTCGGTGAGGAAATTTTTATTTTGAAGATGGCATCTCCCGAATTCTGGTCCCTGGGCTCACTGGTTTGGTACATTGATAAAGATTGATAATGTATTTTGGCCATCAGATTCTCTTCTGACCTCACACATTAGGGGGAATCTGTTATAACCCTAATTTGCACCAGTCATGCTTACCTGACATCAGGGCATCTTATATGCCTTCTTTTCCAAGCCAGTACTAAACAACTCTTCTTAAAAACACCCTTTTTAAAGGCCCATGCACCCTGATCCACTAAAACCCGCATGTACACTCTAGCTGACTCACTACAACCCGTGTGTACCTACAAAAGCATGAAAAAAGAAAATTTGTTGATGAAACACACAACTTTGGGTAAGTTAACTAAACCTTTCGGCCATGCATGGCCGGTCATTCAACCAAATACCTAGCTCCTTCTAGCCTATAAAAGAAGGGGTAAGGGTCCCATTTGAAAGGAGGAAAATCATAGTAAAGAAACTATACCCAATTGAGAACTCCCCTTGTCCCAACCTTTAACCTTCCTTGTGCAAAGAGAAAGATAGAGCAAAGCAGTTGGAGGACAGTTGAAGAGGATCCCAGGACCAATTTCGAGGAGCAACACTGACCACATATTGTAAGTTTACTCTTGTGAAGATTAATACAAAAAGGAATACTTTTCCCGTCCCTCCATATCACGTGTTCAAGTTGAATTTTTATTTTATGATATTGTCACAACTAACCCAACAATTAGTATATGAAATACATGTTCACAACTTTTTTTTTGTTCAGGTGTGAATGTAGGTCAGATTTGGGAGGAGGCTTGCAATCAAAGAGCGAGTGAAAGAAAAGGGATCGACATCAAACGAATGACTTAAGGTAGAGTTACCGAATATTATTTACACCTTTGTATTGCATGAATGTGGGGTTTTGTGTTGGGAGAATAGGAAATACTAGAAGCCTTTGAAATGGTCATTTTCTACATGCATGATTAGAGCCCTTAAATGCTAAGTCCGTAATAAAACAAATTTGTAAATTCTTTTAATAGCTCAATATACTCGGCCTTCTGCTCCTTTGACAAGCTATTAGACAACTTGACAAACTTTGACTCATCCCTTGGGCCAATATTGCACTCAGATACATCAACATCCTCATCTAGCCTCTTAGATTTTACTGCCACATCATTGCTATAAAAAATCCTTTCCAAAGGAACCAATCCCTTTGGAATGTGATTACTTGGTAATTGGACAATATAATGATTAACAATTTTGTTAAGAAATACATTAGCATGGGGATCCATGTTAGAATCAGGATCTTGATCAATATGTAATTCTGAAAACTCATCAACAATCTCCAGGAATCTTTTGATTTCAAGATCATCCTCAAACACTTTCCAATGCTTGACATTGTCAGGTATGGATGGTCTATACTTTACTTCTACATCATATCTGAGCTTGGGTGGCAGAAGAATTCTGAAATTGCTTTGCTGAGACAACCAGAGAATCAACTAATGTATTTTCCTCTCTCGGAATGAATGAAATGTTGAAGGCCAAGAAGGAACTGTTAATTAGGTCCCACACTTCATTTCGATAGGTTCTGAGCTTGGGATGCCTACCTTGATATAGATTTCTTATTTGATTAAAAATCAATTCTGCATCTCCAAACACTGATATCTCTTCAATCCCCATGTCTTTTGCATCCCTTAAACCCAGAGAAAGGGCTTCATATTCTGCCACATTACTGGTGATTTCAAATTCTAACTTTTAGGACAGAGAGATATTTTCCTGAGAAGGGGAAACAAGGACTACTCTAGTACCAACACCTTCTCTAGAAGAGGCTCCATCAATTTTTTTTTTCCATACAGAGGTAATTGGTGGATATATTCATAGAGAGTAATGGAATTTCTGATCTCAAGAGGAGTTTCAGGGGCATTAGTGATCTGCAACAAGCTGGATCCCAAATCAATATCAAGGGAAAATATAGGATGGTTGGTGGGGTCAGATTCATCACTAATAATATAGGCCAACTGAGCTTCTCTGTACAATCTTCTATGCTCCCCTCTGAACATAGGAATGGTAGCATATGTGAGGTCCATATGTAAGGTTCCCCCAAGCCTTTTAATCCAAGATCTTGACAAGAGCATTCCAAAATTGGGAGGACCATCAGCCACCATGATATCCATGACCACACTTTTTATGGGTAGCTAAAACAAGGTCACAACCAGATGTTTGATTACCCCAAGGCATTGCACCCTCCTTGAATAAAAAGAATACAGATCATGATAGGCCTTTGTGACTTCTAGCCCTATTTCATGCATGATAGTTTTGGGCATGAGATTATGATATGCCCTTGAGGCCATCAGGCACTCATGCAACACCTTATCATGTATATTTAGGGATATATATAAGGGAGGGGATGAATCATATCTATCTTCTACCATTGGACCTAAGATGACTGTTGGCTTCTCATCTTGGATATTTACTGAGTCCGTGGGATGATTTGGGGCTTCAGGCATCAACATTTTAGAGAGGATTCTTTTAAAATCTTCATGCTTGACTAGCTCTGAGAGGGGTACATGGATTCTAATTTTTTGAATTTCAAGGTCAAAGTTGAAAGAGGAGGGATGTTTCAGGATTTACTTCACTTCTGGGACAAGATTTTTATCTATTGATGAAGGGGCTCAAGATTTATTTTCTTTTCTTCTACTCATTGTGTGATCATATGGATATCGGTGGCCACCCACCTTTTCCAACTGGCTCAAGATGGTTTTCTGACAATTCTGGTAATTTACTATTTTTAGCAGTTTTAACTTCCGGGGCCATTTTGAGGGCCTAAATGAAGGTTTTTCGGGATCGAGCTCCTCAATGATAGCCTAAGGCATGATTGAGCCCCCAAAATGAATCCCATTGACAATACCTTTCCAACGGGCTATCACACACCTAAAACGAAGATCGTATGCAACGTTACGACCACGGGAAGTTGATGTACTAACTTACCCAAACGAGGCCCACATGAATTTTGGCGCTTCATCTCCTAGGGTTAGGTTTTTGGATGTATAAGGTTTTTGGCATTCTTGTTTATTGTAAAAAGGCCTTTAGAGCCTCATTGTAATGTTCTTCATGCGAATTAGCGCAACGATCACATCTCTTCTCAGGGATAAGCGGCCACCATTCCAACAATCTTGTTTCCGCTGCATTTTACAGTTTCAACTTATTTCATTATTGAATAGAAAACAAGTTTTACTGTATCTCTATTATTTTGTGCTAAGAATATGTTAATAATCTGTATTCATTTCGTTCTGCTCATAAAATCCAGATCAGTATGTCTTTGGCAGGTCTAACTACTCTGGGAGGCTTCTCAGGGACGTCAGACTTCTCTTCTTTCTTCCTTGACCTGAGGTTATATTTATGGGGACTGTTATTGGCCTTCTCCCCTTTACTCAAATCAATTATTTGGCTGTCCATGAGGGAATCCTTGTATGAATCTTGAGTCAGATGGGGAAATGGGAATGTGTCTCCAAGGCAATGGATTTTAGGTTCAAGCTCTTCTTCCTCCTCTTCCTCATAGGCCATGAGGTTGTTTTGGAGAGGGGTTTGAATTTTCTGATCATCCCTATCTCTATTCCTTTGTTCCCTTTGCATCATCTGAGGGGAATTGTTAATATGCCTTTTGAAGTTACCTCCGTTGTCAACATTTTGAGGGTTTCTGTATGTCAGCTTCCCCTCTACTTCCAACCTTTCCATCCTAGTTGAAATTGATTTTAGCAACTTGGTTACTTCATCCATTTAAGGGGGAGAAACATAGGAACCATAGGTGGTGGATTCATATTTTTTCCTTGGTATGTCTCTATCAACCTTATTCCTAGGTTGGTTAGCCGCCATCACATTGGATTCTACTTCGAGGGTTGCATCTTGCATATGATCCAAGGAAGTAGCCCTTCTTTCTCTAAGCAGGAGGCATAAATCAGGGTCAAAAGCACTAGCATAGGTGATCTTAGTAGAAGATTCTGTAGGCTTTATCTCAGCAGGGATCTTATTGTATATTGTGTTGAATATTTTAGAGAAGTCAGAGAAAGATTCTCCCTCTTTCCTCTTCAGGGACCCAAACTCTGTGATGTAATATATAAAGTCCTTTTTGTGCCCCCACTGTCTCAAGAAAGCATCGTCTAGAGCATCAATTCTAGCAATAGATCCAGGGTTCAAACTTCTAAACCATTTCCTAGCCTCACCATCAAGGCTCTGGACAAAGACCCTCATCCAGACATCTTCATTTTCAATATTTAGATTGTCTGCATAGATGTAGAAGGTAGAAAGGTTCTCTTCAATAGTTATATCCTCTTCTCCAATGAACTTTAGTATATATTTAAAGTAATCCCTAGCAGGGAGAGCATTCATAGGCCGAGGTAATACTAGAGGGGCATATCTTCCAGCCACTATGGCATCCATTCTATTTCTAGGGGGATTAACACCTGCCATAGGAATAACAGGTGGAGGTGAATGAGGAGGAGAAGGTGATAGAATAGGGGAGACTGGAACTAATCTTCCCGGATGAAAAGGAATCAGTAGAGCATTTGGAGAAAAGGTTTCAGGTCTTGCGGGAGTAAAGCTCTCTGGAGAAACAACAGAAGCAATAGGAGGAGAGGCGGAAAAACCTGGAGTGGGAAAATATTCTGACGTTTGGGGTCTGGAACAAGGCACTACTTCAGGGGAAATAAGAGTGAAAATGATTTCTCTCTCGAGTTCAAAACCAGGAGGAGGAAACTCAACAAGAACACTCCCAAAATTTAAAGTTCGAGAAACTCCAATAGAAGGTATAATAGTAGAATGAGAAGAAAAAATTGGAGTTCTTATAGGAGGAGATTGGAAATCATCAGAAATACCTGGTTCAGCAACAAAAATATCTTCTCGGAGGGTCTTTCCCTTTCTGATAATTTTCTCTAGGTTAGTTTTAGGTGTTTCTAGGGGCAACTGTGGAGTAGACCTCGTGTGTCTGCCTCTGGAAGTCACATATGGGACAATGGAGTCGTCACAGTGGAGTCACCAGGTGCATAGTTGCAATATTAAGGTACTAGGTTTTGATGCACCTTCAAAAGCAATAATCTTTGTCATTCAATCCCACGAAAAATATTCAATTCATCCCCGACAACGACGCCAGAAATGTTGACACCAGAAGTCACCTCTGGATTGAGATAGAGGTAAGCCTGATACTCATCAGTTTTATATGTCACGATAATAAATTGGGGTGGTCAAATGGGTGCAGACCCGGGAGAATATCACTTTAACTTAAAAAACTAGGCCATGCATGCACTAGTAGGTGAGGTCTTGACCTAACTTCAGTCAAGAAGTTGAGTTTAAAATGAGCAGAGGGAAGACTTGGTGAGAATGGTGGACAAGACTGCTATGGGCATCAGGCCTTCCAATAGCTTGGAGAAGAAAAAAAAGACCCTAAAATGTGTGGAGATGACATAGTTACAACAACACAGTGATCAAACCTACATCACAATGCTGCCATAACAGCTCGACTGGATCCTCCAATTCCAATCTACTCAGTGTAAGAGGGAGAAGATAACACAGGAAACTGCTTAAAACTAGTGATAATATTTCTATGAACAAACATACATCAAAACAACAAATATACCCTTGATTGGATCCTCCAATTCTGAGTGTTTTAACACAAGTGTTTACAAAGATATGAAAAGAAGATGACTTTAATTAAACAAGAAGTCTCAAATACAAATACATAACCAGAGAAACCAATGCTTCATCAAAAATTTACAATACAAGAGCCTAGCTCAACCATAAATGCTTTACAAATTATCAAAAATGAGTATTTATACTCAAAACAAAAATCACAAGAGCATAGTCGACAAGCTGCATTAAAGGCATTGCGTCTACATGCTTCCTGATAGACTGCACATGTAGTTTCCTATCATAAACAGGCCCTGTCAGATGCAATCGGGTTTCAGGAAGGCTTGACAGCTGAGTTGACCTGCTTACATTCATTTCTGGGTTTTCCATTTATGGTGGAAATGATGTTCAACAATCCCCTACCAACCTTAATAACTGCTTCAATGGAATCCGAAAGACCCAAGTCAATTCTTCCTCTACAGGACGTGGAAGCCTTATCATTCACCGTCTGGATCTGAGCTGGATGCTTACGGGGAAGCTTGATGACAGATGTGGCTACATAAAAAGTGATGGGCACACTCGGTATGGAGCAGCGGACGGGAGACGGCCAGGTGGACAATTGTGAATGGACAAGGAGATCGAGGATAATGTGGGGATCACATAAGTGGAAGTTGAGGTGTAATAGGATGGAGGTGATGTGGATCAAAGTGGCACAGGTGGCGGGAGATGAGAAAGGGATAGCTACTGGTGGGACGATGAGTGAAAGACATATGGAGGGACTGGAAGTGATGAGGGGCGGCCACTTGTCGGCCTGGGATAGGACACTATGTGAAAATGCGCATATCGGGGCTGCGAAAAGTGGTTTGGAACCTCCGCACTTTTCAGCCCAATGTGTGTCTTTGGCCGACACGTAGCACCTTCACAAACCATGGTTGTTTTCCCTGGACCGCTCTACCTTTTTTATCATGTGCACATGTTGAGGCCCCGATATGGCCATCGATCCCTGATCTGGGATGCTCGGCTCTCGACCACCCAGATCTGCACGCGCCTTATCATGTTGTGCCAAAATGTCTCATCACTCCTCCGACTTAGGATATAAGCCAAAATGTGAGTTTTTTCCCTCTTTATTTAATCATTTCACCAAGGGGCCAACTTCTTAGGAAAACATCCCTCCTTTGCAAATAAATGTGATAACAATATCTTTTCCAATATTATTCTGAACTTGTTTATACCAGTCAACATCATTTTATAAGGTTAGTATATTTTCTCGAATATTCGTCTTAAGAGGTAATACCAAAATTATGCATGGTATCCAACTTAACGCATATTCCACTCGATTCAAAGTTCCTTTAATGTAAGTAATTTCAAAGTCGTATTCACTAAGTAATTTTGACCAATGCCTTTGTCACGCATTCAAGTCACTTTGTGTAAAAATATGCTGCGATCCACAGTGATATGTATTTAATTCAAATTTTTGTCCAATTAGATAATGTCTCCAAACTCTCAAGGAAAATACAATTGCCAATAACTCCAGGTCATGCATTGCATAGTTCTCTTCATGCTTTCTCAATTTCCTTGAAACGTAAGCGATCACTTGACCATATTGCATCAAAACTCCGCCTAAACCCTCCTTTGATGCATATGTGCATACCAAGAATTCTTTTCCCATGTCAGGGACTTTTAGTATCAACATTATTGTCAACAACTCTTTAATCTTTTGAAATGTTTTCACGCATTTCTCAGTCCATACGAATCATCGGTAATATCCTACTAGACCCATGTAATGTCCCCATCCACCAACAGGTTGGGCGTGTCACCGAGTAAACATATTCTTTCTCTGTTACCATTTTGTAACATCCCCGACCACCCAGTCCAGGCCATGCTACTCCAGATAACACTCCGATACCATTCTGTAACATCCCTGGCCACCAACAGGATGAAAGACACTACCTTAGACACACGCGGTCTCAAGCTCTTTTATAGGTAATTAAAATTTTCCATGCCCAAACATAGACCTGCTAGGCAATGGAAGACATAGATATTTGCAGAATAAATCACATATAAACTTAACAACAATGAATAGAGATAACATGAAAACATACATGCAGCGAAACATACATGTAGCGAAACACATGATATTATTACAATTATCACAGACATGCACTAAAATACATCATTTAACCAATAATCACAAAAATGATACTTATCTCTTAATTTGAGTACACCAACTGCATGTAGACCTTCCATGAACCTCCCAGCGATATACCACATTGCTCCTCAGTCTAAGCAGGGTCACCCCTGAGCTGGGACTAAAATCCACTCGGCGAGGGATTCCTAGGCTAGGCAGGGACAACATGAAGTTACACAGTGCAACATGAAAGATTTCCTCCAAGGATCCACTTATGCCCACAACTCACAGACTCTCATTCTACAAATTCTTGTCCCACCCCAAGAGTGTACACCTTCACGGTCACACAGTCCATCGGCTGCTACACCTCCCTTTCTGGGGCTTCAACAATAGGTTGGATCAATAATTCTTAGAGCTTTGTAGCTGCTACTAGACTCCCTTCAGGAGAACTCACTTTCTCATCACACTCTCTCACTTGGAGAGAGTTGCTCATAGACCTAACAACCTTCTTATTCTATCCACGATCCTTATTATCACATGAAGTTGTTAGGATTCGTATGTGTTTGCTATGAATACCCAAGTTTTCACCCCTGCTCTGTCTCCCTATTTTCCGCACACCTTTCCTAGGTTTTTTACCTTATGGTTGAAAACGTCATTTTCCCTTTCCGATCAATGATATGGTTTTCCTTAGGGTCTTCCTTATTTGATTCTCAGTTCATAGGTTTTTTCCATTTTCTTTAAAGGATGAACCCATATTGTGATATTTGGTCTAAATTACCGGTCATCTTATTTTCTATTGATTGTCCAGGGAGAATTTGGGGTTCACGATTCGGGAAAAACCAGTGGAGTTGTTGTCAAAAAGGATGAAACCCAAATTTCTGAAGAGGAATAAGGATATGGTATAAGCCATTGATCGTTGGTTAAGGAGGACCATTGATCTCCATGTGTGGAGACAATTCACAATTCGGAAATCAGGAGTTGTGGAGTGGAGTGTGTTAAAGTTTCCTGAAGGCAGGAATCCGAAGAGATCATAGCCATTGGTTATGTGAATGGTGAGAGACATAGGTCTCATTCAAAGGAATCCGCAGTTCATAATTTGAAATAATTGGCAGAGGATGTATTCAAAGCATCCGAAGTCCAAATCCCAAAGTGCTTAAAGAGCTAAGCCCAGGGTCACAATCCGACGTTATATGTAGAGAGGGTCTAGTGTGGAAGAGCTAGCACCCAAAATCTAAGAACATCAGAAACAATGCTTAGAAGGAAACGCAGGTGTCATTTGACCTACGCTAAAGGAAAAAGGGCCTTAGGTGAATTGTTTTTGAGGGAAAGTAAAGATGCTTGTTTGGTTTTCAACGGTGGATATCCCCTATGAAGTTCATTTTAGCAGCCCCTGGGTATTCAGAATTATGAAGTTGCATAAGTTCTAGCATCAATCAGAAGCCCCAAAGTCACATATCAAGCACCACGCATCCTTCTCCATCAGATGATCAATATCTACTTCATGAGTCCAGACTCTGGGAGTTTCAACATCTTGATTCCTGGTTTCATCCAGAGCGTTTTCTCTCGGAGTTAAGATTCATGTGTTGTGTGTCCTCCTCATATCGATGGTCCTCGTTCACTTCGGAGCTTCAAAATTCATTTCAGGTCACCACGTCACTCCAAGCCCATATTTATGCCAACTCTACATGCAGACCCCTCTCGAGCTCCGAAGTCCAAAGTACGTGGCAACTGTCAATGCAGACATGTGACACCCTTATCAGTCATGACATGTGGCATCCATCTAGAGCTGACACATGGCACTAATTTCAAGCATGTTCGGATGTTTCTTCAGCCTAATTTTGAGTGAAACATGTCACCCCTCCATCTGTGACTTTTCAGCGTAGTGACGTCAGGACTCCATGTCAGATCATCCTCTGGGAGGTGTTCTTGATTCAACGCCAAAATTAGCGCCATCCCAAAGCATGGTTAGAAGGATCCTAGGATTGGCAGGAAGATAGAATTTAGTGGTGGTGCTAAATTCAACAGGACAGCCTAGATCACAGATTGCGACCAAATCAATGGCCATGTTTCATTGCGGGGGCGCAACTTGCTGGAGCGTTAAAATTATTGAGCGGTCCCACAATCAAAACCATGGTATAGTAAAAGAGCGACGTGGCTGAAGGTGGTGAATTGCGGGCTCAAACGTGATGTGAATATAAACCACCTTTGATGGTCCTGCAAGCACATGCTTGTAAGACATCCAATCCAAGAGCAGTGCGTGCCCACCCCCTAGACATTAAGCCTCGTCACGATCTTGAGAAAAAGAAGTTAATGAAAAAGGAGTGGTGGTTGAAACCTCGACTCACTCCATAAATAGAAGGAATGGAAGTATCTGGCCATGGAGACAGAACTATCAGCCCGAGGTACCCCTATGGAAGTTTTTTCTTGCATACCCATGCTGAGATGAGTTTGCGTCTAACAAGAGGATACATGTATAGTCTGAAAGAAGAAGGCGTAGATGAAAGGATTTGAGTGTAGTGACCCGATCATGCTTCTGGTAGTCATGAATTGATCTGAGTATAAATCGAGGAGTTCAATATTTAGTTATGGTATTCAAATGGTTGAGCAGAGCTCCCTATTTTGTAATATTTTGATGCCTGAGCTATTCTCTGGTTATGTATCAAACTTGAGACTTTCGCATTAATAGAAGTCAACTTCTCCCATCTCTTTGTAAAAAATGTGCTAAAACACTCAATCATGGAGGATCCAGTCGAGGGTTGTAGTTTTATTATAATGTAGGTTTGAATACAGTATTGTTGTGACTAGTTTTAGTCAACTTCCTTGTTATCTTATTCCCCCTTACGCTGAATGGATTGGGCATAGAGGATCCAGTCAAGTTGTTGTAGTTGCATGATAATTTAGGTTTGATTATTATGCTGCTGTGACATATTTCAATGTCTGAAACTTGAGTTCAAGAGTGCTATTGAGCCTGAGTTTTTCTTCAACAAGTTGTTGGCAAGCCGGATTCCCATAGCATTCTTGTTCACCTCTCTCACTAAGTCTTCCTTCTGGTCACACTTAAACTCAAATCATTGATTGAAGTTAATGAGACCCTCACTTCCCTGTGCATGGCTTGTCCAGTTTCTATGTTAAAATCATTCTTGTACCAAATTTTGTCCATTTGACCTCCACTCACAAAATCAACATCCACCAAACATTCTGATGGGTACTGGGCTTATCCTCTTGCAATCTGAGGGTGACTCTCAGTGATAACATTCACGTGTGAGATACCAAGAATGCGCAGTTTCAATGCCTTAGCTTTGGTTTATGGAGTCTCTTATTCAAAATGGAAATAAAAAGAAAGTGGTAATTACAATGGTGGAACGTTGATCACGACTTAAACAAAATACTTTTTCAGAAAGTGCCCATTGACAGGGCCACCAAAAACTTCAGAATCCTCCAAGTTCTGCAATTTATAAGTGTTGTTTGAAAATACCTCAGAAATATTGAAGGGACCAATCCATAAGGCTTCAAATTTACCATGTTTGCCTTTATCTTGCTTGGGGGAATCCCACTTGAGAACCAGATCCCCTAGCTGGAAATATTCCTTTCTTTCCCTCTTTTCAAAGGATCATTTTATTTTTTGTTGATGATCCTATGCTTTATCAAGCAACGACTCCTTGCTCTGTTGTACTTCTATCAGCTACAATATTCTCCTGACCATATCCTCGGGTTCTCCTTGGTAGTCCTGGAGGAAATTTTCCATAGGGAAGGTGAGTTGAGTAGGAAAAATAGCCTCAATCCCATACACAAGCTAAAAAGGGGAAATTCCAAGTGACCTCTTTGTTGTAATCCTATCATCCCATAAGGTGAATTTCAACTTTGAATCCCAGGATTTCTTGTTGTCTTCTAACAATTTTTTGATGATATTTATGAGGCTCTTGTTAGAGGACTTTTCTAAACCATTTCCCTAAGGGTGGTAGGGAATGGAATGGATTAATGTAATCCCATACTGCTCACATAAATTAATAAATGGCTCAGCTCTGAAAGAGGCAACATGGTCTATAACAATCCTTCTTGGATAGCTAAATATGAACATGATATCTTCAAGGAAGTTTATGATTACCTTGTGGGATGCACTCCTTGTAGGGATGGATTCTATCCATTTGGTAAAATAATCAGTGGCAGTCAAAATCCACCTGTGCTGACCACTTGAGGCAGGGTGGATCTCTCCAATGAAGTCAAGACCCCATTGCTGAAAAGGTCTAGAAACCATTACAGGTTTCAAAGGAAAATATTTGAGCTGCTTCTTTCCAGCAAACTTTTGACACTTGACTCAATCCCTAAACTTCACACAGACATCAGAAAAAAGGTTGGGACAGAAATACCCAGCTCTGAGGATATTATAAGCTGTGGTCCTCCAAAAATGATGTCCCCCACACGAACTGTCATGGAAATTAGCTATAGATTTTTGGGCCTCTTGTGGACCCAAACATATCCAAAGGACTCCAAGGGGATCCTTCCAGTACAAAACCTGATCAATGAGACAATATTTGACAGCTTTGAGTTTCAAAGCTCTCACCTTATTTTTGTCCAAACCATCATGGGTCCTCAAGTTTTGCAGGAAATATATGATGTCTTTATACCAGGTGCATTTTGCTAAGTTGAGGATGACGTGAGAGGATTTACCAACAATTTCAGTTTACTGATTTTCTGGGTGTGTGTTCATGAAATTAACCCCCAATGCCTTGCAATTAGATTCAACCAACAACCTGGCTAAACCTTGTCCTTTTACCAATTTAGTGGGATTTATTTCCAGGTCGAACTCTAGAATTTTGGCAATCCATTTGCTTCTCTTCCCATCTATGTAAGGCTGGATCAATATCTCTTTTACTGAGGTTGACAAGACATATGCAACAATCCTTGAATGCAGAATGTATACCCTGAAAGACTTGAGGGATTTGACCAAAGCATAAGCCTGTTTTTCCATGATATCATATCTTATTTCTGCATCCTTCAACGCTCTGCTGAAAAAGGAAATAGGATGTTCTAACCCCTCTGTATTTTTCTGTATCAAAACAAAAACCAATGTATCCGATGAGGCAAAAGAGAATATAAACAATTCCTTAGAATAGTCGAGGCTGATGAGAACAGGTGATTTAGTCAAATCCTTTTTGATTTGGTCAAAAGAATCTCAAGCTTTAGAATTCCATTTCACCTCGCTTCCTTTTCTAAGCATGGCTATAATGTGTTTAACCAACTCAACAAAATTAGAAATGAACCTCCTCAGAAAGTTGATTTTACCTAGGAAAGACTAAACCTTGTTTTTAGATCTAGGAAAAGATAGGGTCTGGATGGCCTCTACTCTGCTTGGATCAATTCTCACCCCTTCAACTGACACAATATGCCCCAAAATTTTTCCCTCTTTTATAGAAAATAATGATTTTTTAGGATTGAGGGAGAGACCAAACCTTATGCACATCAAGATGACTTTATTTAGGTGATGACAATGCTCTTTATCAAACCTTGAGAATACTGTAATTTCATCCAGATAGATGACTAAAAATTTGTTCTTTTCCCCAATGAAGGCAATGTCCATGGCTCGCTGGAAGTTTTCTCCTGCATTCATCAATACAAAGGGAATTTTAGCATACATGAATGTGCCCCAAGGAGTAGTGAAAATTGTCTTCTCTCTATCTTTAGGTAGGACAAAGATCTGATTGTATCCAGAGAATCCATCAATCATATACAACTTGAATGAACCAGTCACTCTCTGCAAAATGTGCTCCATCTTTGGCAAGGGGTAGTTTTCCTTTTTGGAGCTCCTGTTCAAATTTCGGAATCTAAACATAATCTAATTTCTTCGTTATTCTTCCTCATAGGGACCAAATTAGCCACCCATTCTGAAAACCTCAAGGGAATGATGATTTGACCATCCAACAACTTTTTCACTTCCCTTTTCATAATCAGAAACAACATGGGCTTTATCTATCTGAGATTCTTCTTGAAAGGTTTGGCCTCTTCTTTCAAATGGATTTTATGTTCCATTATGTCTGTGTCGTATGTTCTTAAGTGTTAATATTTCCAAGAAAAAACATCAACAAACTCCCTCAAAATATTGACATACTCAACTCTTTGCTCCTTTGACAGACTACTAGACAATTTGACATACCTGGGATCCTCCTCTGTTGCTAGATTGCATTCAGTCACATCAACATCTTCAGTTGAACATTTAAACTTTACAACAACATCATTTTTGTCAAACAATATTTCCAAGGGGACAAGTCCCTTTGGAATATGGTTACTTGGCAACTGAACAATATGATGGTCAACAATTTTACCAAGAAAAACATCAGGATGTGGGGTTTCTTTAGAATTCTGATCCTGATCAATATGAAAATTTGAAAATTCATCCACAGTCTCAAGAAACTTTTTTTTATCTCAATATCATCCTTAAAGACCTTCCAATGCTTGACATTGTCAGGAATAGATGGTATTTATTTTACTTCCACCTCATACTTGAGTTTTGGTGGAAAAGGGACCCTGAAATTACTTGCCGAGACATCCAATGAATCTACCATAGTGTTTTCCTCTCTTGGAACAAACAAGATATTAAAATCCAAGAAGAAACTGTCAACAATATCCCATACTTCATTTTTGTAAGCCCTTAACCTAGGATGCTTGGCCTGATACAAATCTCTGACCTGATGGAAAATTAACTCAACATCTCCAAATACTGCTAGCTCCTCAATCTTCATGTCTTTGGTAGCTCTCAAACCCAAAAAAAGAGCCTCATATTCTGCCACATTGTTTGTTGTTCCAAATTCAAGATTATAAGACAAAGATATGGTCTCTTGGGTTGGGGAAATGAAAACTACCCCAACCCCAACGCTTTCCCTGGAAGAGGCTCCATCAAAAAATATTTTCCAAACATAGACATTGGAAGGAGGGTCTTCACAAGAGGTGATGAGATGCTTTCTGATTTTAATAATTGCTTGAGGACTATCAGTGAGTTGTAACATGTTGGTTCCCAGATCAATGTCTACTGCAAAAATGGGGTGGTTGCTCTGATTTTCTTCATCACTGATGATGTAAGCAAGTTTTTCTTCCCTATAAATCCTTCTTTGTTCACCTCCAAACACAGGAATAGTGGAATATGAAATATCCATCTGGAAGGTTCCCCCCAGTATTTTTATCCAATATCTAGACAGAAGCATCCCAAACTTAGGGGGGACATCAACCACTTCAATATCCATGACTACGCTCTTCATTGGCAACTGGAACAAAGATACAACCAAGTCTTTGATAACCCCAATGCACTTCACCTTCCTGGAATAAAATGTGTACAGGTCATGGTAAGTCTTTGTAACCTCTAATCCAAGCTCCTCCATGACAATATTAGGCATGAGATTGTGAGATGCCCTTGAATCCATCAAGCATTTGTGCAACACCTTATTGTGGATATTCAATGAGGTATAGAAAGGAGGGGAGGATTCATATCTATCCTCCACCAAAGGTATTATTATGACATCAGGATTTTCATCTTGGAGGTTGAATGAATCTATGGAATGAGATAAAGGCTCAAGCTACAACACTTTAGAGAGGTAGATTTTGAAATCCCCATGATTAACTAGCTCCAAGAAAGGTACATGAATTTTAATCTTTTGAATCTCATTCTCAAAGCTAAAAGAAGAGGGAGGCTTCATAATCTCCTTTACTTATGGGATAGGGATTTTAAGCACTTCTTGGGGGTTATGGGCCTCATATTCTTTGCTTCTAGCTGTCGCCTGCTTAACATGCCTGGCTACTCAGGAATGTCAGGTTCTCCCTCTTTTTTCTTTGACCTTAGGTTGTATTTATTTGAACTGCCACTGGTCCTTTCCCCTTTTCTCATCTCATTTAGTTGGTTGTCCATGAGGGACTCTTCATATGAAGATTGATTTAAATGAGGGGACAAAGAGGTTCCACCAAGACAATGGATTTTAGGATCAATTTCTTCTTCCTCTCCTTCTGCACCAATAACCATGTTATTTTGGAGAGGGGTTTGGATTTTTTTATCATCCCTTTCCCTATTTATTTGATCTCTCTAGATGATATGAGGGGCATTATTTGGTCTTCTGAAATTACCCCTATTATCAGTATTATGGGTGTTCCTATATCCTTTTTTCCCTTCGAATTTCAATTTCACCATTTTTGTAGAAAGTGATTTTACTAGTTTTGCTAACTCATCAAATTGAGGGTGGGAAGCAGAGGAACCATAGGTCGAAGCTTCATCCCTGCCTTTTATTCTATCTCTATCAACCTTACTCATAATTTTATCCACTACCAATATATTGGATTCTACTTCAAGGGATACATCTTGCATATGAGCCAAGGAAGTAGCTCTTCTTTCTCTCAGCAAGAGGCAAAAATCAAGGTCAAAATCACTAGCATAAGTGATCTTGGAAGAGGTTTCAATAGGCTTTATCTCAGTGGGGATCTTATTTTACATATTATTAAATATCTTAGATAAGTCTAAGACGGATTCCCCTTCTTCTCTCTTAAGAGATGCAAACTCTGTGATATAATAAAGGAAGTCTTTTTTATTCCCCCAATATCTTAAGAATGCATCATCTAGAGCTTCAATCTCGTCAATAGATCCGCGATTCAGACCCTTGAACCATTTTCTAGCCTCAACATCAAGGCTCTGTATGAAAACTCTCAACCATACATCTTCATTTTCAATATTAAGATTATCTTCATAACTGTAAAAAGATTAAAGGTGCTCTTCAACAATTATGTCTTCCTCTCCTGTAAACTTGGGCATGTACTTGAGGTAATCTCCAGCTGGGAGGGGATTCATAGACTGAGGTAAAACAAGAGGGGAATACCTAGCAACCACTATGGCATCCATTCTGTTTCTATGAGGATTAGCACCTTCCATTGGGATGTGAACTGTAGGAGAACCAGGGGAAGATGGAGTTCGGACAGGTGAGACTAGAACTGTGTTTCTAGGAGAGAAGTGAAACAGTTGAGTATTAGGGGAGAATGATATGGGGTTCAAGGGAAAATATGTTTCCCCCTCTTTATATGCAATGAATATGATAGGAGGAGTAGGAAAACCTTCTAAGTTTCTGGGTTTGAACCACTTTGAAATCTCAGGGGAAACAGGGGTGTCAACAATTTCTTCTAAATGAGGTCTAGAAGGGGAGAATTCAACAGGGAAACTCCCAAAATTCAAACTTTTGGAAAATCCAAAAGATGTTATAATATGAGAATTAGATGTAGCTACTGGAGTCTTAAAAGAAGAATCATGTAAATTACCAGAATCACCTGATCCAACAGTTAAAATCCCTTCTTGAGGGTTCTTTCCTTTTCTGATAATCTTTTCTGGGTCAGTTTCATATGTTACAAGAGGTAGTTGTAGAGTAGACCTCATGTGTCTTCCTTTGGGAGACACAACTGAAATGGTGGAGTCACCAGGTGAAAGTTGCAATCTTCAAGTTACTGATTTTTGATGCACCTTCATAATCATAATCTCTTTGTCATTCTATCCCAGGGAAATGTCTTCAATTCATTCCCCGACAATGATGCCATGAATGTTAGCATTGAGATTCACCCTCTGATTGCAAGAGGATAAGCCCAGTACCCATCAGAATGTTTGGTGGATGTTGATTTTTTGAGTGGAGGTCAAATCGACAAAACTCAGTACAAGAATGATTTTAACGCAGAAACTGGACAAGCAATGCACATGGAAGTGAGGGCCTCATTAACTTCAGTCAGTGATTTGAGTTCAAGAGTGCTCTTGAGCCTGAGTTTTCTTCACGAAGATACTTGAAATTCATATTCCCTTAGAAATATTGTTCACTTCTCTCACTAAGTATTCCTTCTGCTCACACTTAAACTCAAATCATTGACTAAAGTTAATGAGGCCCTCACTTCCCTGTGCATTGCTTGTCTAGTTTTTGTGTTAAAATCATTCTTGTACTGATTTTTTTCCATTTGAACTCCACTCCAAAAACCAACATCCACCAAACATTTTGATGGGTATTGGGCTTATCCTCTTTCAATATGAGGGTGACTCTCAGTGCTAATAGGACTGACAACCTGCTTCTTCACTCCCGCTCCTTAACACACAGGAAAGATGATGGAAACAACACAAACTAGGCATGGGGAATGATACTGACAAGAAAATATGCAGACAACACCTAGGGTACAAGTGCAATGAGGGTATCAATTCGTCTTATTACAGAGGTTTGGGGTGTTTCAGGAATTCCAAAATGGCGTTCTAGGGTTACTGTGTGCTTGCTGGGTGCACTAGTCAATCGGGGCAACGAATGGCCAACATGGTGAGAATCCTCAGAATAGTGAGAATGGTGAGAACACCCCCACATAAATATACATGCGTTTTGGATGACACTTGGATCTCCAGGAGCACATCCCCCCCACTTGACACTCGTTCCTCTCCCTAAAGGAACTTAGGATAAATTAATATTCTCTTTACAACTTTTAGAATAATAATATATTATTCTATTAGGCTCTTAAGCTTATCCATTTTTCCTCAATCTCCTAGCCTCCTCTCTTTCGCAACCTAGTGGAGTTCAGTCCCCCATACTCTTTCTTTGTGGTCGGTCTACATGAAATGATGTTTTCATATTAATAATATGAATATTTACATGTACAAAATAGGCTCCTGGCATCTAACATCTAGGCTCCCGGCCTAATAAACACATAAGCCTACCAACTTATAAATACTTGGCTCACCAACATAAAAAACATGTTACATTCATAATTACAACCAGGGATCTTCCTTGGGGTATTACAATCCCCTCCCCTTATTTTTGCACTGCCTTCGGTGCAACTTAATTACACAACATCAACAAGATTTCCAAAATCTTCAAAAAGATACGGGTATTCTGCCCGCATATCATCTTCGTGCTCCCATGTTGCATCCTCAAGACCGAACTAGGTCCAGTGGACCTTTACAAGCCTTATGGATCGATTCCGGAGCTGCTTGCTTTTCCGGTCCAGTATGCGCACTGAATGCACTTGTAAAGCGCCTTCTTGCTCCACCTGAGCCACATTCCAATCAATCACATGATTAGCATCAAGTATATATTTCTTGAGCAATGAGACATGAAATACATTATGAATGGTCAAGCATGTAGGAAATGAAAGTATATAAGCTACTGGTCCAATCCTTTCTAGAATTTCAAACGGTTCATAATATCTGGCTTCCAACTTGGAATAGTTTCCCAGCTTCATGGAACTTCTGTTGGATTTCACCTTCAAGAAAACATGATCGCCCACTTTAAACTCCCCGTGGGTTCTGCCTTTTTTAGAATATATTTTCTACCTATCTTGGGAAGCCTTCAAATTATTCTTTATCTTTATCAATTACTCTTCCATTTCCCTGAGCAAATTTGGCCCAATTATTTCTCTATCAGCTGGGTCATCCCAACTTATTGGTATGTTGCAATTTCTACCATAAAGTGCCTCAAATGGGCTCATCTTTAGTGATGCTTAGTACCCATTGTTGTAAGAAAACTCTACCAAGTGTAGGTAGTCTTCCCATCTGGATGGTTTTTCCATCACATACATTCTTAACATATCTTCTATCACTTGATTTACTCTTTCTGTTTGTCCATCAGACTCAGGATGGCAAACTGTGCTGAAGTTCAGGTTCGTTCTTGTACAAGAGTATTCCATCAACTTTCAATCTATAATCTTCTATCAATCTATAAACTTTGAGGTAAATTTTGGGTCTCTATCAGACACAATTGTCTTGGGAATATCGTGCAATCATGCTACTTCCATCATATAAATATCAACAACAGTAGATGTCGTGTGAGTAGTCTTCAAGGGATTAAAATGGGCAGCCTTCGTAAGCTTATCCACCAACACCACGATGGAATCATGTTTCTTTTTTGTTCTGGGTAATCCTGTGATGAAATCCATTGTCACCACTTCCCACTTCCACTCAGGGATGGGTAATGGATCTAACAACCCAACTGGGTGTCTATGCTAAGATTTGACCCTTTGACACTCCATACATCTGGCGATGTATTCTGCAATTTCTTTCTTCATTCCTGGCCAATAGTAATGGCTCTTTACTGCTTCCATTGTTTTTTGATACACAGGGTGCCAACCATAAGGCACATTATGCATCTCTTTCAAGATCATACTCCTCAATTCGTGAGAATTGGGTACATAAATTATGTTCCTGTACAAGAGTATTCCATCAACTTTCAATCTATAATCTTCTATTTTCCATAGCATCTTACCTTGTTGTAACTTTTTTATCATTTCCATGTACTGCATATCTTCTTTTTTAGACTCCAAAATTATGTCTTTAATATTGGTTTGATACATGTTGATGGTTGTAGTATGTAGTTCATGCACTCTCCTGCTGAGTGCATCAACCACTTTGTTCTCCTTTCCTTTGTTATGATTGATATCAAATTCATATTCACAGAGGAATTCCAACTATCTTCTCTGCCTGGAACTTAAAGTAGGTTGATCAAACAAATATTTCAGACCATTATGGTCTATTCCCAGCTCAAACCTTTTTGCCATGAGGTAGTGTCTCCATTTATTTAAAGCGTATACTATGGATGCCAACTCCAAATCGTGAGTGGCGTAGAGTATTTCATGGCATTTCAATTTCTTGGATTCAAAACATATCACAAACCCATTCTGGTTGAGGACTCCACCCAGTCCTTCTCTTCATGTGTTTGTGAAAACCATGAATTCTTCATCTGGATCTGCAATATTTAGAATTGGAGCATTGGTTAACAAATGCTTCAATTGCTGGAAGCTCTTTTCACATTCTTCTGTCCATTGAAAATTTACCCTTTTTCTTTGCAAGGAAGTGATTGGGTGAGCAATCCTCAAAAATCCTACAATGAATCTCATGTAATAGTGAGCTATACCCATGAAGGATCTGAGTTCTATCACATTCTTAGGTGCTTCCCACCCTTTAATGACTTCAATCTTTTCAGGGTCTACTACTATTCCCTCTTTGGATATTATATGTCCCAAATAGTGGATTTGATTTTGGAAAAATAATCACTTTCTCAACTTAACAAATAGTTGGTGCTCTCTTAGCACCTGTAACACCATCCTCAAGTGTTGCTCATGCTCTTATTCTATCTTGGAATATACAAGGATATCATCCAAAAATACAATGAAAAACTTGTCTAAATATTCTTGGAAAACATCATTCATTAAGAACATGAAAACAACTGGTGCATTTGATAACCCAAACAGAACCACTGTGAACCTTGTCCCAAAGGAAGTCTTGTTGATGTCTTCATATTTAATCCTTACCTGATGATATCCCGACCTCAGATCTATATTTGAAAATATCCTTCCATCCTTCAACTGATCGAATAGATCATCGATCCTTGGTAGAGGATAATTGTTCTTTATAGTTACTTTATTTAACTACCTAAAGTCAATGCACAATCTCAGTTTCCCATCTTTCTTCTTCACAAACAACACTGGGGCACCGCAAGGTGACACACTTGGGCATATGTACCCCTTCTTTAAAATTTAGTCAATCTGCATTTGCAGTTCTTTCAGTTCTGGTGTGCTCATCCGGTAGGGAGTCTTTGATACTAGATCTGCCCCAAGCATCAAATTTATAGATAAATCAATATCTCTCTTTGGAGGTGGCCCTGGTATCTCCTTGAACATATATTCAAAATATTTCACGACTACATGATCCTCCAATTTTGGCACATTTTCCTTAGGTGCTTCATCCATATGGGCTGCAAATATTTGGAAACCCTTCCTGTAACACTTCTTCAATTGAATTACTGAGATTTCTTGGACAGTAACTGATCTGGGAATTCCTTGTACTGCTCTCCTATTTCCTTCCTCATCCAGGCAAGTGAATTCCTTTTTATGACAGTATAATATGGCATCGTGTTGGTCCAACCAATCCATACCAATTAGGAAATCATATGAACCCAAAGGAAATATGTTCAAATCTGCCTTGATACTCAGCCCATTCATGTCCATTGAACATGATTTAACCAACTCAACAACCTTTCTCTTGGCTCATGTAGCCAGCTGCACCAACCAAGATTTCCCATACTTTCTTCTTGGTAATTGAAATCTTTCCACTACCTTACGATCTATATAGCTATGACTAGCCCCTGAATCAATTAAAATAGTAAAGGAATGGTTATTGATCATACCTTTGACTTCAATCATGTGTGATTGAAGCTCATTTTGCTTGTTTTCCAACGTTGCATATATTCTTTCTACTCTTTTTCCCATGTCCTCCATTGTTTCTGCTTGCTGAAAATTGTGAACAGTTCTCACCTTGTCCTTTCTGTGAGGGAAATCTCTATACTCATGATCTCCATTACAACCCCAACATTGCATATGTGTCTTCCTTGGCCTTTTCCCACCTACTTCAACCATCCTGTGCTCCCTCAAAACTGGCTGTCCTTGAGGAGTATTTATGAGAAAATGGTGGCTTTCTCCCCTTCTGCCTCCACTCCTTAAAATTCCTCTTGTCTTCCCAAGCTCTTTGGAAAGTAGGATTCCCTTTATGATGATCATATAAACACTTTTCCTTCCTTATGGTTTCTTCCATAGTTTTAGGATCATCATACTAGATTTTGTCACTGATAAAAGGTGGCATCTCACTCAGATATCTCTAGATCTTGACTGTCTCATCCTTGATGAAAGGGACATACTTCAACAGCTCTAGAAATCTCCTTTCATATTCATCTATAATCATGCTTCCCAATTTAAGTTCAAAGAAATCTTTCACCTTTTTATCATAGTATCTCTTGGTTAAGTACTTCTTTTCAAAATGTTTCTTGAATTCCTTTCATGTAACATTCTTCTCTCTGATGTGTTGCACTTGCACAAGATGATCCCACCACACCTATTCTTTTCCTTTCATATGATAGACTGTGATTCTTCCTTCTGGATGAGAGGAATAATTATGCAATTGGAAATATTTCCTCATGCTAAGTAGCCATGTCTCAGCCTCTTCATATTTCTTGTGCTCTCCATCAAAAGTAGGAGGTTTGATCTTAGTCATTTCACCCTTCAGTTCATCCACTTCATATCTCCTATGTTTTATGGTAGGTGATGGACTTGAACTACTGTGTGGCCTCCTTTTGGAATGCCTTTGGGAGTGTAGGTGATGTCTGTTACCGCTTCTTTCTCTCCTTTCCACATCAGGAAACCTTTGGCTCTCTGATTTTCTTGATCCACTTTCCTTATCCAGATTATTTTCAATTCTCTCCAAGCTATACATTAACTTCATATTGAAGTTTTCCTGTTGCTCCTTGGCTCTCTTGAGCCTTTCATTATCTGCCTTGTGAATTTGGACATCTTTTTGCAAATTTTTAATGATTTTCATCATGCTCATGTATTTATCTATTTCTTCTCCATGCCCATTGGAGTTTGATCCTTCAACTCCCAAATGGGCTTCCATTCCTCTAAATTCACCCTCCGGACTGTAATCGTCTCGTGCCTCCTCCATTTCTTTGCACTATGTAACAATTCAGTCCAGTTATGACAATTACTACCTCTACAAAATGTCCAGTTAACCGAATTTTGTTAGGCTATTAGACTTAATAATTTTCTAGAATAACTAAAAAAATCTGATTCAACAAAATAATATTAGACTCCATTTTCTGGGGTCTTTGGTTGATCAAGAATCCCCACAGATCTATCTTCGAGCCCTGATCTATTCTACAATTCACTTTCAGGCGCTAGCCCCTTTTCCTTCAACCCTTAATTTGCATGTGACCACAACTGTGAACAAGTGCTAATAGTTGGGCACTTATCCGGAGCCTTGAAAATTTGGGGATCTAGAGCTTTGGAGATTTCCCTTTTCACACATCAAAAACATCACAAAACATTGAACTGGCGAACTCGTGAAGGACGGTGGATCTACAGTCCACATTCCCTGTTTAGGTCTATGGTGGATAGGAGCTTCGAGACTCTGGACTTCGACGGTTTCCAAATAAGATCACAAAAAATCTCCCGGAGTGCCGTATTGGAGAACTAACAAAGAGGGGTGGATCAATGATCCTTGTCTTCCTAGAATCCAATGACTTATATTTACTACAGAACTCCAGGCTTCGGGAGTTCTGGACTGTCCATACTCTCAATCCTTCTGGAGTACCAAGTCTCCAGACTGCTGCAACTATTTCCAAGTACAAGGTCCTATGACACCTAGCATGCCTAGGGGAGACCCATGTCACCCGGGTGATGTCATCATTCCATGTCACATCCGCTTCTTCAGGACTTGCTGGCTCTGAGACTTCAGAGCTTTAGGGTTCCGAGACTTTGGAGGATTTGTTCCTCCCATTCAATTAATAACCATTTCTTCCAGAGTGCTAAGTCTCCAGACCTTGGGATTTGATGCCATGCATCGCTTATGACCAATGATTGAGATTGAATCCGGCCTTTGGGACTTCGGGATTTATCTACTCAATGTTAACTATAACACCTTTCCTCCTGAGTACCAAGTCTTCGGACTTCACAATCTGGTGCCATGCATCTACTGGGGTCATGTTATCATGGGCCTGGTCTAGTTAAATTATTTTCCAAGGTTTTAACTACTTTATGTATTCATTAGGGGCCCCACTACCCATGCTCGAGAGGAGTTCCACGTGGTGAAATACTAGAAGCAGACACGTGGCCCTATATGATGGGTGACACGTGTCATGTTATAAATGACATTTCTATCTTCCAAAGGATCTTAAAAAAATGACACATGGCATACATCCCATGTGTCCACATCATCCCTGGTGATGTCTGCAGACCATGTCACTTCGGGACTTCGGGCTTCGAAAGATTTTACACTCCTACACTCCAATTCTCCCGAACGCTGAACTCTCGAAAAATATGATCTTCTAACACACGTCTCCTTTTATGAACGATCTATATGAACTCTAGACTTTAGGACTTCGGGAGTTTTCACTCTATCACACCTCAATTCTTCCAAATGCTGAATTCCTGAACAAGCCAATCTTCTGACACGTGTTTCTTTTGACGAATGGTCTGGATTAACTCAAAACTTTGGGACTTCAGGAATTTTCACCTTAGCACACTTTGTTTCTCTCGAATGCCGAATTCCCGAACAAGCCAATCTGTCGACTTTTGTTCCTTTTGATTAACGGTCTAGATTAACTTCGAAATTTGGGACTTCGGGAGTTTTCTTCTTCGCACACTTTATTTCTCTTGAATGCCAAATTCCTGAATAAGCCAATCTACCGACACATGTCCCTTTTGATGAACGATTTAGATTAACTACAAACTTTGGGTCTTCGATTGTTTTCACTCTGTCCCACCTTATTCATTATGAATGCTGAATTTCCACAATGTTGTGAGATCTACAACTCACAATTATTCGTGCATAGATCTGTCGACTGAGATATGTTTTTAACCACTGCGCCTTATCTTCTGCTTTTGGCTTGATCGAATGGTTTTGATATGTCTTTGGCCAAAACCAATGGTCAAGTACTTCTCCCCAGATCTACAGTGGAGATCCACTCCAGGACTTCGAAACTTCAAGCTTCGACCCCTTTTTCTCTATAACACATAGACTTTGTCGAAGTCACGAAGTTCGAAGGACTTGGAGGTTAAATCTCATGAACCTTTTTCCATATCTGAGGGTTGGAAAAAGTTGGCCTTTCCCCTACGCAGATCTTACACCCTAATTCAAACCTTGCGGCCCAACACAATGGTTGTTGTGGCTTCTTTCTATGTTTCCATTCCATAAAACATTATACCTACTGAGCTTCATAACATGGCCAAGGTATTCTCTTGGCATTGAGGGGCACTCTTAACTCATATTTTGTCCATTTTGACAACAATTTATTTCTGAAAGGTTTTCTTCAACTTCCACTAACATGGCCCATCCAGGCTCAACGTTGAAACCATGGCCATGATACTAAATTCTAACTTCCTCAACCACCAACTGGCTAGGTGTCATCACTGAGTACACAAGTTTTTTCTCTGATACCATTTTGTAACATCCCTGACCACCTGGGCTAGACCATGCTACTCTAGATAATGCTCTAATATCATTCTATAACATCCCCGACCATCAACAGGCAAAGAGTCATCACTGAGTAAACATATTTTTTCTATGAAACCATTTTGTAACATCCTCGTCCACCTATACTAGTCCATGCTACTCCAGATAACGCTTTGATACCATTTTGTAACATTCCCGACCACTAGCAGTCCGAAAGACGCTACCTTAGACACATGCGCTCTCAAGCTCTGTTTTAGGTAATTAAAATTGTCCATGTTGAGACATAGACCTGCTAGGCAATGACAGATGAAGCTCTTTGCAGAATAAATCATATATAAACTTAACAACAATGACTAGAGATAACATGAAAACATACATGCAATGAAACACATGATATTATTACAATAATCAAAGACATGCATTAAAATACATCATTTAACCATTAAGCATAGAAATGATACTTATCTCTTAATTGGAGTACACTAAATGTGTGCAAACCTTCCATGAACCTCATAGCTGTAGACCACATTGCTCCTCACTCTAAGCATATTCACCTTCGATCTGGGACTAAACTCCACCTGGCGAGGGATTCCTAGGCTAGGTAGGGACAACAGAAAGTTGCACAATACAACATGAAGGATTTTCTCCAAGGAGCCACTTACGCCCACAGATGACAGAATCTCATTCCCCACATGCCTGTCCCACCCCAGGAGTGTACACCTTCACTGTCACACATTCCATTGACTGCTACACCTCCCTTTTCGGGGCTTCAACAACAGGTTGGATCAAGAATTCTTAGAGCTATGTAGCTACTACTAGACTCCCTCCAAGAGAACTCACTTCCTCAACACACTCTCTCACCTGAAGAGAGTTTCTCATAGGCCTGACAACCTACTTCTTCTATCCACATAAACTGGGTGTGGGTAATGGTACTGACAGGACAATATGCAGACAACCCCTAGGGTATAGGTACACCAAGGGTATCAATTCATCTTGTTGCAGAGGTTTGGGGTGTTTTAGGAATTCCAAAATGGCATTCCAGGGTTATTGTGTGCTTGCTGTGTGTACTGGTCAATTGGGGTAACAGATGGCCAACATGGTGAGGATCCTTAGAATAGTGAGAATGGTGAGAACGCCCCCCCCATAAATCTGCATGCAATTTGTATGACACTTGGGTATCTCGGGGCACACTCGCCCCACTTGGAACTCATTCCTCTCCCTAAAGGAACTTAGGATAAATTAATATCCTCTTTACAACTTTTAGAATAATAATATATTATTCTATTAGGCTCTTAAGCTTAGCCCTTTTTCCTGAATCTCTTAGCCTCCTCCCTTTCCCAACCTAGTGGAGTTCAGTCCCCCATACTCTTTCTTTGTGGTAGGTCTACATGCAACGATGTTGTTATATTAATAATATGAATATTTACATGTACAAAACAGGCTCCTGGACTTTAACATCTAGGCTCTTGACCTAATCAACACATAAGCCTACTAGCTTATAAATACTTGGCTCACCATCCTACAAAACATGTTACATTCGTAATTCCTCTTTGTAACACCCTGTTTCCCCCAGTTTGTAAAAATAACTGGACTGGCCAAGAACTATGGCAAACTCATAAATGTGAATATGTGATGTAAATGGACCTTGAGGAAAAGGTCAATAAATGTGAATAACATTATGAATTTTATTGCAGGACTGCTGAGAGGGGATGTGCAGAAAAGGAGACCATGATGGCGGTGGAAGGCACCTAGAAAGGTGGCGTTAACTTCCATCGAGAATGAATACCGTATTTAGACTCCACTGGCCCGGAGAACCAAAAGCAGCTCGCTGGCCCCAAATTAAATGCCTCGCAGACTGGTAGGTAGATGGCTCCTCAGGAATTAATGAGGGATGGGGAGGTGAACCACCCATCCGTAGAACCATCATGACTGGCCAGTGCGAGGGTAATCGCGCCACATGCAACCTCGC
>ML785864.1:621949-636411 GCA_009831015.1 Picea engelmannii
TGCAGAGTGAGTGATAGCAGAGAGGAAGGATTGCAACCTTCGCTCCTAGTCACTGGAAAACAGAGATGCAGTCTCACAACATCGTGGTCATAGCTCAGGGGTGGCTAGTGGTAAATCCGTTGGGAGTCACTAAGCCTACGGTTGGGTGGAAACGAGCACCCCTCTCAATAGTTGCTTGACCCCTGGTGTTATCTTTGATAAGTGTTTTGCCTCTGGAATCTTGATATATATATATGTGCTTATTCTAATAATTATGCTCGTAAGTTGTGAAACTGTGAATGATTTCATTATAAGAATGACTGTACGGTGTTTTGATCAGAACTAGTAGTTGTATATCTATATGGAAAGATTTCATATGGTTTATGTCCTCATGAATTCATTATTTGTGTGCATCCTGATCTAATTCAGACTTCACGTCTAGTTCTCGAGGGGGTGGGGGGGATGACCTCCTTATATACCTCAGGTAGTACCCTGAGTAAATATCCCCATATAAATACCTTCCTTGAAAATCCCATCAAGAACCAGGAAGGTAGTTTTGAAGGCATAAGGCCTTAGTAACCCTGCATAAGGAGGAATGATTCTCTTGAAAACCGAGAAGACAACGTAAGGATGAAGTAACAAATCGATGGATGAGATTCCGTCGGGAGATCTGTGGTCACTCACGACTGTCAGATCGGAGGAAGAAGCTGGAAAGTTAAGTACTTTAACCCTGATAGGTATTAATCAACGAACGAGATTTTTTCGGGGAATCTGCGGTCACCCACAACCGTTAGATTAGTAGGAGAAAGTAGGGCGTTAAATGCCTTACCACTTTGTTTTCCTGTGTCTTTGTGGGTAGCAAAGAGTTTAGGACCATAGATCCCCAAGATTCATGAGAGTATCTGGAATGTGGATCTTTTCCATGCCCAGGGAGTTGTGGAAGAATGCACGGGTAGGAACCAATATGAGCCGTCAGATCTCGGCTGAAAAACCTGACAGCTGTTGGATCTGTCCGGAGTTACCCGAGGGTTAAGACTCTAGTGTATAGGGGTGAAAAACCCCGAGATAGATCTAAGCCATCCGATTAATGGAGGCCACGTGTTGTAAGGTCTCCCATTTCGGGAAATTGGGAATCACGGAATCGGGATTCCTGTTGACAAGATATCGGGATTTTCCATGGTGAAAACCCCATGATAGATCTGATCCGTCTGATTAACGAAGGCCACGAGTCATAATATCTCCCATTTCAGGAAATCAGGAATCGTAGAATCGAGATTCCTATTGACAAGAGATCAGGATTTTCCATGGTGAAAACCCCGGGATAGATCTGAACTGTCCGATTAATGGAGGCTACGAGTCGTAAGATCTGCCATTTCGGTAAATCAGGAATCACAAGATCGGGAGTCCTGACGACAAGGTGTTGGGACTTTCCTGGGTGGAAACCCCAAATCAGTTGTGGACCGTCCGATTCAAGGAGGTGACGTGTCAAGAGATTACCCGTTTCAGGAAATCGGGGATCAGGGATTCGGGAGTTCCGCTGAAAAAAACTCGGGCTCTTGCCTTGACAAATCCTGATCCATAATGATGACACGATAGCATGTGGCTAAGTCCCGATGAATGGACGAGATTCCATTGGGAAATCTCAGGGTCCGTAATGACTGTCTGATGTGAGGAAGAGATGTCAGTTTTACGCTGGGGCGCGAACGTGCATTAGGTTAAGTAGCGAGTAGATCTGGATGGTCAGCGTCCGCCTACCGAAATATACGTCTGAGGATGTATTCCAGAGCCCCCTTGCCATTCTGCCTTTAATGGGGGGGGGGGTCTGGAATTGGACACGCAACTCTCGAACGGTCGAGATTAATTCATCATGATCAATGACGCTCAGGTGGATTACAGACCCCCCTTGCCATTCTGCCTTAAATTGGGGGGGGGGGTCTAGAATAGTGTGGTGTGTGAAGTGGGGCCCCTCCTATCATGTTGACTACCGTGTCGCATTTCCCTCTCTACCACTTTTATTTCACTTAACCGCGCAAAGGGGCCGTTTCTCATTGGTTGTTCACTGGACCTATTGGGTCTTGTCCCTATTAGCCATTTGCTAACACTATAGGGATTCGTCCCCATTGGATGATCGCTAGCCCTGTTGGGGTTTGACGTTTTCCAAGTCAAATGAATCGACATCACTGTAGCGCCGAGGCACGAAATAGGAAAGAGGTACTGCGTTTATTTAGACTGTGATCAAGAACTGCAACCACATGGGAGCAGGGAGAGAGAAAGAGCCAGCTTACGCTGGTCCTCCATGGATGTTTTTAGGGCTTCTGATTCAGCAGAAGACCAGAAAAATTCGATTATGGTAGTGGGTATGTGACACTCTCCTTATTTTTGCACCATCCTCAGTGAAACTTAATTACACAACATTAGCAAGATTTCCAAAATCTTCAAAAAGATGCGGGTATTCTGCCCAGATATCATCTTCATGCTCCCATGTTGCGTCCTTAGGACCATACCAGGTCCACTGGACCTTTACAAGCCTTATGGCTCTATTCTAGAGTTGATTGCTTTTCTGGTCCAGTATGCACACCTGATGCAATTGTAAACGCCTTCTTGCTCTATAACACATAGACTTCGCTGAAGCCCGAAGTTCCAAAGGACTTGGAGGTTAAATCTCATGCACCTTTTTCCATATCTGACGGCTGGAAAAAGTTGGCCTTTCCCCTGCACAGATCTTACTCCCTAATTCAAACCTTGTGGCCCAACACAACAGTTTTTGTGGCTTCTTTCTCTGTTTCCATTCCATAAACCGTTATACCTCATGAGTTTCATAACATGGCCAAGGTATTCTCTTGGCACCCAGGGACTCTCTTAACTCATATTTTGTCCGTTTCGAAATCAATTTCTTTCTGAAACTTTTTCTTCAACTTCCACTAACATGGCCCATCCAGGTTCAGTGTTGAAACCATGGCTTTGATACCAAATTATAATGTCCCCAACTACCAACAGTTCGGGCGTCATCACTGAGTAAACATTTTTTTTTCTCTGATGTTATTTTGTAACATCCCCATCCACCCAGGCCACACCATACTACTTCAGATAATGCTCTGATACCATTCTGTAACATCCTCAGCCACCAAAAGGCCAAAATACGCTACCTCAAACACACGTGGTCTCAAGCTCTGTTATAGGTAATTAAAATTGTCCATGCCCAGACATAGATCTGCTAGGAAATGGAAGATGAAACTCTTTGCAGAATAAATCACATATAAAATTGACAAAAATGAATAGAGATAACATGAAAACATACATGTAGTGAAACACATGATATTATTACAAGAATCACATACATGCACTCAAACACATAATTTAACGATTAAGCACATAAACGATACTTATATATTAATTGGAGTACACCAACTGCATGCAGACCTTCCACGAGCCTCCTAGCTATAGACCACACTACTCCTCACTCTAAACATCATCACCCCTGATATGGGAATAAACTCTATCGGGCGAGGGATTCCTAGGCTAGGTAGGGACAATAGGAAGTTTCACAGTACAATAGGAAGGATTTCCTACAACGATCCACTTATGCCCACAACTCATAGAATCTCATTACCCACATGTTTGTCCCAATCCAGGAGTGTACACCTTCACTGTCACGCAGTCTATCAACTGCTACACCTCCCTTTCCGGGGCTTCAAAAATAGGCCAGATCAGGAATTGTCAAAGATATGTATTTGCTACTAGACTCCCTCAAGGAGAACTCAATTCCTCAACACACTCTCTCATTTGGAAAGAGTTGCTCACAGGCCTGACAACCTGCTTCTTCTATCAACGAGCCTAAAAACCCACTTCTTCACTCTCGCTCCTCAACATAGGGGCATGGTGATGGAAACAATAAAAACTGGGCATGGGGAACGGTGCTAATAGGACAATACATAGGCAACCCCCAGGGTATAGGTGTAGCGAGGGTATCAATTCAGCTTGTTGCAGAGGTTCGTGGTGTTTCAGGAATTCCATAATGGTGTTCCAGGGTTAATTTGTGCTTGTTGGGTGCGCTAGTCAATTGGGGTAATGGATGGACAACATGGTGATAATCCTCAGAATAATGAGAATGGTGAGAATCCCCCCCCATAAATATGCATGCATTTTGTATGACACGTGGCTCTCCAGGAGCACGTTCCCCCCACTTAGAACCCGTTCCTCTCCCTAAAGGAACTTAGGATAAATTAATATCCTCTTTACAAATTTTAGAATAATAATATATTATTCTATTAGGCTCTTAAGCCTATCCCTATTTCCTCAATATCTTAGCCTCCTACCTTTCCCAACCTAGTGGAGTTCAATCCCCCATAATATTTCTTCGTGGTCGGTTTACATGCAACGATGTTGTTATATTAATAATATGAATATTTACATGTACAAACAGGATTCTAGCCTTTAACATATAGGCTTCCAGCCTAATCAACACATAATCCTACCAACTTATAAATACTTGGCTCACCAGCCTACAAAAAATGTTACATTCATAATTACAACCAGGGTTCGTCCTTGGCATATTACAACCCATAAAAATGCGTACTTCTTGTATGTTTGTCGGTGATGGCCATTCCATAATAGACTCTACTTTCGTTGGATCCACAACGATACCTTCACTGGATATGATATGTCCCAAATAATGAATCTTTGATTGGTAAAAAGAGCATTTTGATAGCTTCCCATACAATTTTTTTCTCTTAGGCACTACAGGACCAATCTCAAGTGTTCGTCATGCTCTTCCTTCATCCGAGAATAAATCTGTATGTCATCAATAAAAAATTGAACAAACTTGTCCAAGTATTCATAGAACACCCTATTCATCAAACTCATGAATACCCCCGGGGCATTTGTCAAACCAAACGGTAAAAGTGTAAACTCATAGTGTTCAAATATTTTCTTAAAAGTGGTTTTAGGGGTATCTTCCTCTTTAATCCGTAACTGGTGATATCCTGATCTCAAGTCAATCTTCGAAAACATCGTCGCTCCTTTCATCTTACCAAATAAATCATCAATCCTTGGCAATGGATATTGGTTCTTGATCATAGCTTTCTTAAATTGACAATAGTAAATGCAAATCATCCATGATCCATCCTTCTTTCTAACAAAGATCATTGGTGCACCCCATGGTGATACGCTTAGACATATCAGTCCCAAATCCAACAACTCCCTCAATTGCATTTTCAACTACTGCAATTCAGGCATTGACATTCGGTAAGGCATTCTGTTTATTGGTTCAGTTCCAGGTTTCAAGTCGATTGTAAACTCCAACTCTCTTTCAGGTGATAAACCTGGTAACTCTTCTGGAAATATATCTG
The DNA here is from genome assembly GCA_009831015.1 of Picea engelmannii. NCBI lineage: Eukaryota > Viridiplantae > Streptophyta > Pinopsida > Pinales > Pinaceae > Picea > Picea engelmannii. The sequence goes on from ML785864.1 coordinate 627,277, forward strand.
CAAAATCTTGTACCACATGAAGGTTTTCTAGTCCTTTCTGCTTGCCCTTTTCATTTAGCACTAATATTGCATATAACTTCATCCCTTGCGCATACTCTTTTACAATTGTAGGGAAGTAATAAACCATAAGGGCACTCCCTGGTTTCTTCTTATAATCACTCTACCTTGTCCAAAATCATCCGTCAAACTTAACCGTTTGATCTTACAATTAAGTATCACATCATGATATTCCAACCAATCCATAACAATCACTATGTCATAAGATCCTAATATCAGGACATAAAGATCCACCTTCATTACAAATTCTCCAAAGTTAATGCTACAATATTTAACCTTTCCTCCAACCTTCTATTTGGCACCCGATGCCATTTCTACATACTTTAAATCGTCTTGTTCGACTTCCTTTACCTCAATTATGTTCAGCACTGCACTAGAGATAAAGCTCTCTGTAGAACCTGGATCTATCAATATACTGTAATTCTGGTCTGCGATTGTACCTAACGTATCTAGAATAGTAGATTGGTGCTCATCCTGGCGGTTGTTCACTATTGCATGTGTCTCGTGGGCCTTTCCTAAATCTCCAACGGTAGTGGGTCCAAATTATTCAGCCGCTCTGGCCTTCTCAATCAAACATTCTCATTGGTAATGTGGCTCACCACATGTCCAACATCTAATCTTCGGTCCAGTGTTCCTAGTCTCCAAAGTAGAAGCTGCTGGTATAACATCTTGTGATCCCTATATGTTCTACTGAACGTGCCTAAATTGTTGTTTCTATGAGCGATGTTGTTGTTGTTGTTGTGGTCCTCTGTTGAGGAGTCTATCACCTTGGTGTCATGAACATAGGTCCTCTAGGCATATATCGATACCCTTAAGCCTGTATGTCTAGTGTCTAGTGTTGTTGTGCTCCTGGTGTCATCTGTACAACTTATCTAGAAGGAGTCCTACCCTAACCCCCATTGTTCAGCTCTTCCTTAGCTATGAGGGTCTTCTGAACTGCATTGTGTAAATAATGAGGAATAAAGATCTGTACCTTTGCACGAATGTTGAAATTAAGGCCAAATACAAACTTGTTGAACTTTAACTTCTCCATGTTCAGATGTGGAGAATACCTAAGTATCTCCATGAATTTGACCTCGTACTCTGGCACCATACAACTACCCTATCATAAGGAATTAAACTCATTGAGCTAACGCTCAATGATTTCCTTAGACAAGTGTACCTCTCTCGGAACCATTCCTCGAATAACTCCCATGACATGTCTTTGACAACCATTTTTAGTTGAGGTAGGAGCATCTTCCACCATAGAAGAGAAATCCCCTTCAACTGAATGACCTCCATGCAGAATTTTATGTTGGAAGTGTAATCATGAAGTGAGAAGCACATCACCATATTATCCAACCATGCATTGATGGCTAAGTCATCCGTGGAACCCATGAACTCAGGAAACTTCACCTTCTCGAGTTCTCTGTGCATACTACCACTAACATATGGAGCACGCTATGAACCCTCATTGTATACAAATGATTTTCCCTCATTTTGATCCAGGCAGTTAATCAATGCCTTAGACATCCTCTAGAAGGATCCCATAAAACCTACCACATATCCCATAACAACCTGTTTTGTCTTGGTATTTTGTTCATCTCCCTGGGGGTTAGACCCTTTTTGCATGGGTACTATTAGAGGTGTCACACCTCATCCTCCATTACCATGTCGTCTACTTCCCTTGTGACCTCTAATCATGATTACCTACATGAAAAATTTCATATTTTTATTAGCGATCTAAATCAATCTTTTAGTTTGACACAGTGGATGGCGTAATGGTCTAGTGTCATAGGGTTGAACCTCGCTTTGATACCATATGTAACATTCTGTCTGTTACATTATAAATAATTGAGAAAAATAATATATATATTTTTTTAAACATTAACAAGACATCATTATAATAAGTGAAACATGATATTAACATACTTCAGTCATACACAGTCTAATTCATGATAATTAAATACATCAATAAAACACGTTCTATTTCTTTCATTTCATTGCACAACTAGATTTATATACCACTTAAATGCATGAAGGATCTGCCACCTCACATAAGACAACATACAAAAATACCCAACCAACCTATCCTGCAAGGTTAGGACCCCCAAGACAAAAAATCAATGCTCAAGTCTAAGATTCATCTGACTAATTTTGACCACTTAAGGTCTCAAGATTGGTGACCGTTTTGAGGAACAATGAAGTATCTAATTCCCATATTTTCAATTCATTCCAAAGTTCAAATATAAATTCCAGCGTTCTTAACTGCATTTCTTCAAACATGAAAAATCTATTCACACGATCACCACTTCATAACACCAAATGCATACTATTACAATAATTCATCATCGTATTCATTTAAAGGATATGAATAAATTCCATTAACATTTGGACATAAACTTATAGTAAAAACCAGAGAACATTCAATAATCAATCTATCATTTATGACAGTTTCAACCTTACTTATGTTTACCTAGAAAAAGTGTGACAACCCTACAGGTTACAACCAAGTAGATAGATATATGATCCACCTAACAATTTAAAAGAGGAAAATAAGAGGAGAGAAAAGATCTCAACACATATTGGAAATCATAATATTACTCTTTACTTTGTGAACTAACTGTTAAAGCGATGAATAAATTATGGAACGAGTGAAGTTTTGTTATGATAATGAGTTAATAAGTTTGGTAAGAAATATAAAATTATCTTCTGGGTGACACAGTGAAAACACTTCCAGAGCCAACTCCAAAAGTGCGTAGATAGACCCCTTGAAGGCCCAAGTTAATAAGAATTAGTACCTGGTGCACAAACACCACTCACTGGGGGAAAAGGCTTAAATATTCGGATGAACTAATCTCTGGAGAGACAATGTGAAATTACACAGGGGAGACACAAATCATGAACACAACAAATATAATATAGAGCTAAGGGATAAGAGAGTGTGTGCAGGATTCAATTGGAAAAACAAGTGTGAAATTATTTTTGAAAGAATTAGCAGACATGATCTGATCGTGAGGAATCGAAATCCTCGCAACCGTTCGATCAGACATGAATAATGCACTCATTAAAACCCAGACACCTTCTGGCTTTCTCACTTCGAAAGATCTGATTAGTTTGTAAGTAAAGAACCCTGAAGCCTGATGTTTCAGAGTAAATATACACCGTAGATTGGTAGGAGAATACTATCCGTTGGATTTGTAAGAGTTCGACAATTCAAGAAGTTATATTCCTAACTATCTAAGCGATGAAAAACCCCTAAGATCCAAACTCCTAAAGTTAAGGACAGTCATAGATCTGGTGATTGATTATGGGTCATTAGATATACAAGACTCCATTGCTTGAAGGTTCAATAATTTGATACTCTGACATAAATAGAGTTAAGAAGTTAAAGGTTAAGGAACTCCTAGAGTTACGGAGTTCAAAGTAAATCCTTACTATCAATGATGGGTACACGTGTCTGTTGATTCTGAGTATTCAGAATTCGACCATTCTAGAGGTGGTGGGTGAAAGTTTTTTTGGTGAGAAAAGTTCTAAAATTCCATAGCCCGAAATTAATCCCAACCATTGTCGATGATTAATCAAGAACCATCAGATATGTGGGTTTGGCCTTCTCTAGTTCGAAGGTAACATGATTTGTAGCTGCAAAAACTTATGAATATCGAAGCCCCATAGCTTCTTCTAGACGTAGATCTGAGTAAGGTGTGGGAACCGTTAATCTTTGAGTTAATTGAAATTCAGTACTTTGGAAAAACAAAGTCATGGTTGCAAAAAGGTGAAACTCCCAGAGTTCCGAACTCTAGAGTGGATGACAACCGTTGATCTAACGAGGATTGTAAGCTATCAGATATTCGAGCCCTTCGTAGGTTAGATGATCCAGGTGAAATACTCTAAGGTTATGAAAGAAGAGAAAATCCTCGAATCCCATATTTTCGGAGTGGTTCTCTGCCGTATATTCTTGTGTGAGGAGAATCTCCAATAGCCGTTCGATTAAATCTATAATCATCGACGAAGTTAAGTAGAAGTTTAGGGTTAACCTACAACTACTGGTCAACTTCACTTGATGGTTTAATTCGGTCGGTAATCACTTCAGGTGGAAATGAGTGTTGAAGTTAAAAACCTCCGGAGCATCGAAGTTTCGGAGCTTCGAGTAGCGCCCACTTTTGGTTATCCCTAGGTTCTAACCCATGGTCACATGTATAATTTTGTCCAAGAAAGAGGGCTAATATGCTACATACTAAAAGTCAAATTCCATAGACTTTAACAGATTTCCCTTTGTCCCGAGGATTTTCGATTTATCCATAAAATAGAAAAAACATTCATACTACCTACTTCATATATATAAACAAATTCGAAAGAGAAAAAACATGATATAAAATTGGATTTGACGAAATTCAATAGAGATTGTACTACAATGAAATTGAATTGATAAAAGCGTCAACAGGAAAATGACACAGTTTCAGGCCTAGAATAAAGTTCGACCGAGATCCCATCAGATGAATTTATTTGGATTTAAATGAAATTGAACAAAGACTCATAATAAAATTTCAGAACTAACACCTTGGTTTACCAACGAACAATACACTGTTAAATTTCTAAATAATCTCAAAGACTTTGTCATTTAAATTCAAACATGGATAAGGTATAAATTTTGAAAATAGACCATACTCAATATGGATTCTAATTCCACAATGAGGATCAAGCAATCCCAAAATAGAGAGCAAGAAACATCTGACATTACATTGTAAATTTAAAATAAAAACACTGTAATGATTATCCGATAGGAAGAAATTGAAATTTAAAAAATATAAACTCTGAACTAATATTCTTTGAAAGAAATCGTAACAATTGGCTTCCAGGATTTCCAATGTTTCTATGGTGGCGTTATCAGTCGAACATACAACTACACTAATGCTAGGAATAAAATTCAGAATTTAAAAATACCAAAACCAATGAATTGTTGCTTAATGAAGATGCCTTCAAAGCCATGTGCTCCTTCCTTTCCTTTGCTTGCTAATAATAGATACTTCACCGATACCTCCCAACCAATTCTAGGGGTAGTATTCTTCCCCCTTATCTCCCCGAGCTGCAAAGTGGGGCCACACATAAAAAACCAACAATAACATCTCGAAGACTTCCCCTTGCAAGGAAGAACTTCCACTCTTTTTACAAGCTTGGTATCCCAACTCTCGCAAGTAAAACACAGTCCAATAAAAATTTGGCAACATAACAATGCCCATAAAATCATATCTGTTTTCCTTCTCAAGAATTTGTTTTTATAGAGTTTTCTTCATTGACACATGTCCTCATGCACATATAGTTAACTTTTTAGTTAATTTAAATTTGGATTACTCACTCACACACTTGTCAAAATATCCCCAAGTTACACTAGTAATTACCATTTTTATTTTATTTAAAAGGTTAAAATCCCTCACAATCCTCAATGTGTTCCTATGTTCACTCATAGGTGTCCCTTTGTTCCCCATATTTTCATTTAAGAAGTGCCCCCTAACTAGATCTTAGTTAGAGTTTAATTAGGAGTCTTCTTCTAGTTAGACTAGTGTAGTTTGACTCTAGATTTTATTCTATGTACAACCAACCTCTCAAGTTATTATGTATTTCTATTTAAAATTTCCTTTTTATTAAATTCATGCACACATGTGCATTTGATTCAATCTTTATATTTTTCCCACTTTTCCTAGGATTAGATTTATCCAAAAATTAATATTTTAATTAGTCCCCAAATTAAACTTAGACTTAGTCCAAATCTTAGACTTAGTCTTAGACTCTTGATAGGATTTTCAACTAATAATCTATCATTTAATTAATTAGTTAATCCAACAAGGTCTAATAGTTCAATTTTTTCTAGGCCATCAAGATTTATTGACTTAAGTTTAATTATGTGACATGCTGATCAGGGGATCAAATTTTGCTCAAATTTCAAAGTGCTCGGAATGAAACGAAAAGAGTGCCATTGCGTCTGTCTCGTCTTCCTAAATCCGGCGGTATATTTACTTTGTCAAACAGACTCCATATGGAGAAGATATCACGATCTGTTTGTCAAGCCAAACATGAAAAACAAATTGATGCTGACTGTACCAGTCTGTACAGTTCGTACAGTATGACGTGGAAGGACCGTACGACCGTACATAAGTGACGTGGAAAGAATTCGTTGGTTGACTATTGACAAATCAGGAGATGACATGTGTCCATTTGATGGTAAATGGTATGAGGACACGTGGCCCAATCCATGGGTGCCATGTGTCCCTTGTTGGTCGGTTTATGATTGTTGTGTAAAAACTATGGGAGTCCGCGGGGTTCAACCCCCGGACCTCCCCCACTATGTAACGCCTTTATATAACTGTCCGACCAATGCGCCCACACCATGTGACTTAACATATAACCAATTGCAAAGTTTTTAAAGTCATATCATTGTATAAATGGGCGGGGGTCGGGCCAGGGCTTAGCCCCGACCCATGGTTGTGTTGACTTTACATATGACCACCGTATATGTATATGGCATGCGCAGTTATAACGGCTGGTGCGTGGGGTGTGGCATAGCCCGTGCTTCCTTGTTGTTAACCCATGTGACCCCGACCTAGAGAGCGGGTAGTTTTAAAATGACTTAACCACCTTTTTGCCATGCGCGTGGTCCTATGCGCCACATGCCCAAGTGCCTAGGCGGTTAGGAGCTGGCGTGCCCTTAACTATTCTATGGTTTTCACCATTAGCGTGGTTGCGCCCAGTGCTGGGTTTATACGCTTTAAAATGCGTGTGAGCCAGGTTCAATGATGAAGGGTGCGTTTTGTAGATTCAGAGACAGCAAGCTTGAAGAAGGAGACTTCCAGGAGGCCTAACTTCTTCGTTTTTCGACCGATTGAGGTGACGAAAGAGCCCAGACAGGGGTTTTTGGATGCTTTGAAGCCATTGGAGCAGTCAGTTTGTTAGTTTGAGCATTGTAAGATATTTTTTTGAGCACTTTTTAAGAAATTATTAATAATGATCCATTGGAAGCTGGACCAAGAGATGTAGCCCAAGAGAGGGGTGAACTCCTTTATCAATTGTTGTGCTTATGTGTTTATGTTCAATGATTATGCTGTTGTCTATGTGTAATGTGCATAAGTAATCATATAATCTATGTGTTGCAAACTGATCCATTTTATTTGAACACATACATTTCACTTGCAATAATTTTCAAGTTTTTCAAGTCTTCTTCATTTTTAGATCAAGTTGGTATCAGAGCACTGGTTTTGAAGACTTGATTGTTTGCAAGTTTTGTTTCTGATGCTCACAAGGTTGAAACTCATAAGAGGAGAAGGTCAACTTGTGGATCCAAGTTCTCATCCGACAAGGAGGAAGCATATTCATTCACTGCAAGTTTCAGAGAGACATTCACCAAGCATGGCTCATGCAGAAAGTCATGAACGTGTTCCGACTGAAAATGAAGATCTCAGAGAGGCTGTCATGGATTTGAGAGATATGATGAATATCTTGATGGAATGGAACATATTTTCGTAGGGTGAAGGCTCCAACCATTCAATGCATAAGGGAGGCGGTGGTGACAAAACTCCAGATGGAAATGGAGGGAATGGTGCTTCTCCACCACCCTCTCCTCCATCATCTTCTGCTTCTTCTTCTTCTACCAGTTCGAAACATCTTCTGAATTCTCCAAAGGGGCATGGTAAAACTCCTTTGCAAATTCCTTCATTAAAGCTTGATATAAAATTTGAATTTCCAATTTACAATGGAGAAGTTAACGCTGAAAAGTTAGATAATTGGATACGTCAAATTGAAGTATATTGTAGAATACAAAAAATTCAAGATGATGAACCCAAAATACAGCTTGCTTCATTAAGATTAGATGGTTCAGCACTTATTTGGTGGGAATCTAAGACTCAGGAGGAAATGAAAAAGTATGGAAATTTTTTTCTTTCTTGGAATGATTTCATTATAGCAATTAAAAAACAATTTTATCCATTGGCATATAAACAAAAGGCAACCATGGAATGGCAGAATTTTAGACAAGCTAAAGGACATAATCTACAAATTTTTACTCAGGAATTTAGGAGAAGAGATTTGGTTTTGGGAGTTGATTTGTCTTCATAGGAAACATTGCTCAAATATATTGGTGCTTTGCATAGTTATTTGAGGCATACTATATTTATGTTTAATCCTTTGTATCTAGATGAAGTTTGTGTACATGCTACTCATTTGGAAGAAAGGGAAAGGAACAATACTCATGAGGGTTTCAAGAAGACATTCAGCCATGGAGACAAGGGAAAGAAGAAATTCAAAGGCAATGGGAGGAAGAATGCTGCTGTGAAGAAGGAGGGAGAAAAGTTCACATGTAAACATTGTTCAAAATATGGCCATGATGAAGACCATTGTTGGAAGCTTCATCCTAAAAGAATACCCAAAATTTTTGGCAACAAAAACAAAGGGAAGTCAAAGACTATTGCGACTGTTCTACAAGACTTAGGTTCGGATTCTGGTGATGAGACGAAGATCACAGCCATGGGTTACCAAGGTAATAGTTATGTTGCAAGTACTAGCTCTTCAAGTAATGCTAATGTCAATGTAACTCAACATGAGAAAACGAGAATTGAACTTTTTCATATAAGGGTTGTTTCAAAACATACTAAGATAGACACGTTATTTGATTCTGGATCACAAGCAAATCTTATTTTTGAAGACACTGTTAAGAAACTTAAGTTGGAAACAAGTCCACATCCTAAGCCATACCCTCTTGGTTGGATATGTGATAATGCTAAGTTACAAGTAACCAGGAAGTGTAAACTTAGGTTTGCTATAACTGCTAATTTCATTGATGAGGTGGAGCTTGATGTGATTCCATTGGATATATGTGGTATTGTGTTGGGAAGTCCTTATTTGTATGATAGGACATCTATTTTCTATCGTCAGGAGAATAAGTATCATTTGTTTAAAGATGGGTTTCAGTACGTTGTCAGAGCTCACACTAAGAAGATGAATTTATCAATCATAAATGCAGGGCAAATGAAGAGGTTAGTTAATGCTAGTAAAAATTTTGTTCTCTTAATGATCAAACCTAAAAATGATGTTGAGAACGAAGCATTTCAA
>ML785864.1:638921-652655 GCA_009831015.1 Picea engelmannii
TTAATGTTGAGAATTTGAAGTTGTATGAGCCTCCATTGATTGATGATCAAGGAGAGCATGTTCAGATTCCTTCCATAGATAATTTTTCTCCAGAGTATCTAACAGAACTGCAGGAAGACACCATCCTTGACAGGAGAATGTGATCTTCGAAACGAGGAAATGTGGAGTATTTGTGAGTTGGTCTTAAAGGGACAAATCCAAGCAAGGCCAAGTGGATTGAGGTTGGAAGGGTGAGGGAACTATACCCCCATCTTCACATAGACTGAGAATAGTCTTTTGGAGGTCCAAAAGCTTCCCAATGGGGAGGTGTGATCAGGGGATCAAATTTTGCTCAAATTTCAAAGTGCTCGGAATGCAATGAAAACAGTGCCATTGCGTCCATCTCGTCTTCTTGAATTCGATGGTATATTTACTTTTTCAAATGGACTCCGTATGGAGAAGATATCGCGATCTGTTCGTCAAGCCAAACAGGCAAAAAAAATTGATGCTGACTATACCGGTCCGTACGGTCTGACGTGGCATGACCGTACAGAAGTGATGTGGCAAGCATTAGATGGTTGAATATTGATGAATCAGGAGATGACACGTGTCTATTTCGTGGAAAATGGTATGAGGACACGTGGCCCAATCCATGGGTGCCACGTGTCCCTCGTTGGTTGGTTTATGATTGTTGTGTACAAACTATGGGAGTCCGCGGGGTTTGACCCCCAGACCTCCCCCACTATGTAACGCCTTTATATAACCATTTGACCAATGTGCCCACACCATGTGACTTAACATATAACCAATTGCAAAGTTTTTAAATTCATATCATTGTATAAATGGGTGGCTGTCGGGCCGGGGCTTAGCCCTGTCCCATGGTTGTGTTGACTTTACATATGACCACCGTATGTGTATATGGTGTGCGCGATTATAACGGTTGGCGCGTGGGGTGTGGCATAGCCCGTGGTTCCTTGTTGTTAACCCATGTGACCCCGACTTGGAGCGCGGGTAGTTTTAAAACGACTTAACCACCTTTTTTCCATGCGCATGGTCCTATGTGCCATATGCCCAGGTGCCTAGGCGGTTAGGGGCTGACGCACCCTTAAACATCCTACAGTTTGTACCGTTGGCACAGTTACACCTGGTGCTGGGTTTATACACTTTAAAATGCATGTGAGCCAGGTTCAATGATGAAGGGTTCGTTTTGTAGATTCAGAGACAACAAGCTTGAAGAGGGAGACTTCCAGGAGGCCTAACTTCTTCATTTTTCGACCGATTGAGGTGCTGAAAGAGCCCAGACAAGGGTTTTTGGACGCTCTGAAGCCATTGGAGCAGTTGGTTTGTCATATTGAGCATTGTAAGACATGTTTTTGATCACTTTTTGAGCAATTAATAATAATGATCCATTGGAAGCTGGACTAGGAGATGTAGCCCATGAGAGGGGTGAACTCCTTTATCAATTGTTGTGCTTATGTGTTTATGTTCAATGATTATGCTGCTTTCTATGTGTAATGTGCATAAGTAATCCTATAATCTATGTGTTGCAAACTGATCCATTTTCTTTAAACACATAACATTTCACTTGCAATAATTTTCAAGTTTTTTAAGTCTTCTTCATTTTTAGATCACATGCCCTTCAAGATGTACCTCCATGCTCCAAGGGTGCCACTCGCTTTAGACTTGTTTTGTAAGTTATCCGACTTTGAAGCCAACACTCCACTCAGTTGACCTTATGAGAGGCTAAGGGATTCTAAGGAATAAGGACTTTGCCTTGTTTTGTGCTCCTTAGAAATCTTTGTGAGCGATTGTCCCAGTCTACCCTCACAACATTGTGGACCTCCTGAACTAGGTAATCATTAAAATAAAGTTCATACCACTATGGGAGTGTCAGTAGCCTATGACAGGGACACTATAATACCTCTCCCTCAAATTTCTGGTTTCTGTGAATGGCCCCTCTACTCCTTATGTGAGTTGGATTAACAAGCATCGTCAAGCCTACATCCACTGACAAAAACATTGTCAATAATTCCATATACATTAATCATACTATAATCAATCATACAACATATGTCCATGAAATGAAATACTCAATAGATACAATCCACTTCCTGACTCAATCCAGAGTCCAAGGGAATCCATCGATGCCATCAACATCCTTAACCTGTCATGTGTCCTGCACACTCAGGATGACTCCTCAAAATAATCGGTCAATATATATATATATATATACATCAATATAAAAAATAATCCATAACACCTCAACATCATCATATATAACCCATAATCCGAATGAAATCACAATGTACCATACCTGGATCACTTGCAAGAAAGTGTCCTCAAAGAATAAGTCAATAATAATGTGCTCAGCAGAGCGGGATGTTACAATTAAGATGATTGTAGTGCCTCAAAATATCATTGTTATAACTTTTAAAACATTTTTTTAAGAAAATGAGTATGATTTTTCAATGCCCAACAGACTGAACTAGTTATTCATTTATGAGGGGTCAAATCTTTAATCAATATATTTTGTAGGACTAGTAAACATCAATATCACAACATTTCCTATTTGTGATTAATTTATTGGATAATAGGGTGATGATTAGGATAAATGCAAGTTATGGCCAACACATGAGGCTATTAAAAACACCACTTGTATAGGTATCGATGTAAACTCCAACAACATGAAGGGTGTGGGCGATGGGAAACAAATGGGCAATAAAACATCATCTAGCTACAATTTATGGTGACAGAAATGGACAAACAAGTTGTTGGGTGGATTTATTACCATTTTTCATCAAAGAAATATCATAATTTCTAGTTGATATTAGATTATGGATCTATCAAAAAAGAGACATAATGTGAATTATCATGTGATGAAAATTTCTATAAACGCCCAATAGGAATGCATATGTACAAAATAATCCAATCCATTCATCATGAAAAATATATTTTCTTCTTTAGCTCATCTGAAACTAGAAATTAGTTCCTTATTTATTTGATTTGATTGTCTAATCTAAAATTCACCTAAATAATTATTCAAACACCTCTCAAGCACATATTTTATAGATGGGACAAGGATATTGTCTTCAATACCATACATCTTGATTTTAAATCACACATGAACAACCCTTCTATTGCAATTAAAGACAATTCATTAAATAAAATAGTTCATCCACTAAACAATGGCAATAATAGAATGTATTCATAATATACAATATGTTTTTAGTATATCCATAAAGCCAAGAGATAGGGGTGTTGAGACAATATCAAGAGATGACCTGCAGAACCCAAATGAGTAGAAATGAGACATAAACCTATGCCATGGGACTAGTGTTGTGACCACAACAACCCCTTTTAATTTTTCTTTTAAAAGCGAAAGGAAAGGCCTCCCCTACTAAAATTTGAACTCTAATGCCTAATCCTCTACTGCTTGATCATAATGTTTATTCTTTACCTACCTTGAGAGAGTTGGGGGTTTGATATTTATTGATGATTGTCTTTAAGGAGGTTTGCTAATCCTTTTGATCTTATTCCTTCAAATGTATTCATAATGATTCTTGACTTATGTTGCTTCGTTGACATTTGTGTGATGACAATTGAGAAGTTATCTTCATGACCTTTTGCATATTCTGAAGTATTTAATGATCTAGTATGGCTAAAAAGTTTGATGTTCTATTGTATGTCTTGAATGAGTTTTTTTTTTTATGATTTTCTAAATGGATAGCCTAAATGAAGAACACATATTCATGTTCCATCCTCTTACTTTCATGTTGCACCTAATTTCTTCACATGTATGCTCTCATATGTTCATCATACTCTTTTGTTTTGAACTCTTATCTAGAATCACAATATCATTAATCATTTATATGAGTTTGAGACTTGATACACACATATTTTATGACATTTATCTACAACAACCAAGATCATGGATAATTTTCTTTGAGACACTTCTCCTCATTACTTCTTCATTTTGGAAACAAACTTAGTGCTTATTCATAAGTTTTTTGAAGGATAAGGAATATAATGTAATGTTTATGATATATTGACAAGCGTCTTATTCCTCGCATTACTGATCTAATATTTTTTGTGGTTGTAGGAGTAGGGTCACATGGTCACTTTCTTTACATGACCTCTCTAGCCTTGAAATGCATGTGGAGAATCCATTGATCTTCTTCTTATTGACGATACTTATCTCTATGCAGATCTCATCTATTATTTGAAGCCAATAGTCTGAATTAGGAACTAAGCCTTGTCTTTCCCAAACCTCAGTCAATTTTATTTTTATCACCATTTCTTTGATGAAGTAAAAAAATTGATCTTTGTCAGGAACCTTGATCCTTACAGGGCCCTCCCTCATAGGGAAGTATATTCACCTTTTCTTATAGTTTCCATGAGGTTCTAAGCTTGCAAGGGTATTGGATCCACCTTTCCTGTAGTTTTATCCCGAAAGATCATCATATTTACTTCTATCGGGAATACCCATTCGAAGTGATAAGTGTGCATTGTCTTAAGACTGGACCGAAGTCTGAAGGCCTAAATTATAGTGGGCTCGTCTCATGAGGTTTGTCTCATTGGGATGGCCAAGTGAAGTCCCTTGTGATATTCTTGAGGTTTGAAAGGTGTGGGATTCTTCAGATTGATCTCTATCGAGTTCTTCTTTTGACCTCCCCTCTCTCTGAAAACCCAATCCAAAATACCTATCGAGCTTCTTGGATGTGGAACATTGTCGTATTGTCACCCAATTCTTTCTCACTACTTGTCATAACCAGTTTCATGCATTGCAGCCTCACGTGGGAGCTTATTCCCTGATCATGTCAGATTCCCTCTCCTTGCAATATTATCAGGTCCACCCTCTGATATTTTCACCTTGACTGGATTATCATGCCTCATGTGCCCAACTAGCATCGAAATACTTTTATTATATGAGTCTCTCTTTGTGACGTTAATGTGTCACATGATGTGTCATATTTTTACCCCTTGGCTGCTTTCTACTTGTCATATCTAGATTTGAGCAGTCGTGATTCCCATATGACATACCTACTCGACTCGACTCACGATTACTCAAAATATACATGGTATGCCTTGCTTCTCTTTTTGGTTCCTAGGTTCAGAACCTTGACTGTTGTGGAACCCTAACTAGTGTGGAATCCTGACCCATGTGGAACTTGGCCTCTTTTTCCTATTTTTTTATATAATTTATATAGTTTATTTATTTTATTTTATTATTAATTTATATTATTTTTTTGTATTTATGTATTTTCATTTTCAATTTCCCCATGGTTTTTATTTCCCATGTTTTTTACAAATTTCCCATGGTTTTCCCCAAAAATACCCTTGGTATTTATTTTTACATGGGAAAAATCAACTTTACACAATTTGACTATATATATATGATACAATAGAAAAACATTCTCATAAAGTACAATGGGGAACTTAGGAAAAATTAAATTAAGTTAAAATGAAGAAATACAAATTATATATATAATTTTATTTTTTTAATTTTATTATTATTATATTTTCTCCCCTCACCCCATCAGTCTTCGACTTAATTTTTTTGTACTACAACCCCATCAGACTTCACCTTCATCTTCGGTAAATTCCCATCAAGAATTATAGTTAAGACACGCTCCCCTATTTTTCTAGAATCCCATCCTCTCCTCCTCGAGTACCTTGGGAATAATATTGCACATTATATTATATAGCCGGACTTAGGCCCATCTATTTTTTTAATATTTTGGGGGGAGGGACTTTAGGATTGTATGATTATTTAATTTTTATTTAGTTTTCATATATTCCTATTTTTACTATGGTTATTGGACAAAATTTCTACGCGGGCCCTAGGTCCCATGCCTATTCTATTTTCCACACACAGACTAAGTAAGGGGGCCAAAAACCATATAAAAATTTCAATCTTGATTTACCTGATGCGTGTGGTAAAACTTTTTAGGCTTGAAGATCGGTGATTAAGATTCCCCCATGGGAAGATCACGAGTTTCTAAGAACCAAACTTCAAGTAGCCATATCTGGAGTTACATGAGTCCAAATTAGGCCTAGGATACCATGTTGGAAAGGTATCGAGTAGGAGAATGCATTGGAGGAGAAATCTGAGATAGAATGGTGATAAGAAATCCCCCCAAAACAAGAATAACAGAAGTCACGAATTTAATGGGAAACATACTATGCAATGTTCAGGAAGTCATATCATGAGCTGCAGGAGTCGAAATCAAACCTAAAATAGCACGCTGAAAAGATGAAGCAAGTAAGAAGAAGATAGAAGAATTTTATTGACTAAATCGACACCGAAAACGTCCAAGAAAATATGAATAAAAAAGGAAGATACAAACAAGTAGATTTAATGATATTTTAATAAATATCAACATATGGAATGAGGTTGACTACTTAGGAGTCTCTTCAACTTATGTTTATAACACTTGCATACCCATTTATGAAAAAATAAGGAAAATTATAAATTTATAGTGACAAAACAAAGGGAAATGAAATGAACAGTCGTAGAAACTGAGTCTCTCTTGTTTGATAAAAGATAACTCATTGTATGTAAGAATGGAATTTTTCTCATTGTATAGACTGATGATGCTATTATTTCTAAATATATGAAGATCATAAGGCATTTTGAGATCATGGTTGTTGTCAAATGCGTGTGGAATTACTCTACATACACATTTGTCATTTAAGTTTTCTGGATATTCTTCATATGAATTATTTGTATGCTTAGTGTTTTGAATTTTTATGCCATTATAATTTATGATGAATACAATGACGAAGTTACGTACCTTTCCTGCAACTATTTGTGATCAGTTCCACAATTTCATTGTTTTAACACGTTGTCAATGGATAAGAACTATTTCTGTTATCAACAATGTCATCTCAAACTGTGTTCATTCAATTAGTTTTTCTCTTGTATCACAGGTTAGAAGTAGTTATATTAGATTAGTTTGTTTATGTATTAGATTAAATTTAGAATTAATTAGAATTCTTTGGAGGATAGTTTGTTGTCTTTCCCCTTTTTTCTTATTTTAATTCTTAGTGGAAACCGGGCCCACATATTGGTTGGAAACTCCATCCCAAACAAGAGTAGGTATGATTGGGACCTACCATCAAGAGTTCTCCCTTACCTGCTTGACATGCCTTTTGGACCCATTGTAATAGCCCATCCGTACACATCACAAGGTAAGCGAATACAATGAAATAACGCTTTTTTTTTTTATTATCAACAATGATATGTAATTTTCAAGATATTTTTAACCATGTATTAAGCTTACGATTTGAATCATTAAAATCATAAAAATGATTGAAATATGAATTGGAAATTCTTAAAAATTTCTCACACATAAGCATAAAAATATTTGGAAAACCAGATAAATAAGACTGCAGATGATAACGGAGTTCACCAGACCCCCTGGCTACGTCTCCGAGCCCCTTCCAATCAGAAGCTCATTATTTATTAGTATTCAAAAGGATTACAAATGAGTGTTATGGAAAACCCTCTATTTTCTGTCAATCATAACCAGAAATAAACAACACCACTAAACTCCTTGCGAAATTATGGGAAAAACGAGTATAAACTCGAATATATTTGCCTGAGGCCTCCTCTGTCATGCAAAATGAGACAACATACCTATAAATAAGACAAAAATGTACAAAATGTATGGATTCTACCTTGGGATCCATGCCCATTAATGTCTTGTGTGCCTGTACCTTGTCTTAGTCTCTTTTCAAAACTGTGTTCTTGAACTCCTAACTCGTGGTTGGAATTGTGGTTTCTTTATAAAGTTTCGACGCTTGCAACTTAAAAGAATTTTGCGTCATTCTTCATTCAACGGTGGGGTGATGCCCCAATGGTAAAGCATTTTTTTATTTAGGTAGAGGTCTCAAGGTCAAAACCATGGGTCTCTCCTCCCTTCGTGCATTTTGGAGTGGTGGCATGAATTTATGTTGACACATTATAATATATAGTTGTGATATGGTATGGTTTGTTGGAGCGTATAGTTCCACCTCTCCACGTTATGATATGGTTATCAAATGTTTCAGTGGTATGGATCCACATTGTGATATGGATAATATTTAACAGATAACTTCGAATGGGGGCCTTGGTGTTGGCATGGAGTTGAGGGATAAGCCCTTGGCCCCTCCCCATTTTTTTTCATAATGCATAACTTTGAAATTTTAATATATTTTTTACCATCTTTAACCATTCTTGTTGAAACTTCAACTACTGATAACTTCTGCATCCATACACCTTTTCGCATGAAACAAGCATCACTGGAAATATACCAACGATCCCTACACACCTGTCCACTTTCTTTTCCCTTTTGAAGAATTTTATTTTGAACTAATTTAGAAAGATCCTCCTGGATCAAACCTCCCCACTGGGAAGCTTTTGGGCCACCAAAAGTATAAAATTATTCTGACAATAAGTGAGGGTATAGATCCCTCACCCTTCTGGTCTTTATTCACCATGCTTTTCTTGGATGCATTTCTTTAAGCCCCACATCAAGGTATTCCACATCGCCTCTTCGTGAAGCCCTGGCCTTATTATCAAGTATGACATCTTCCTGAAGTTCATTAAGATACTCAGTAGAAAAGTCATCAACAGAAGGTACTTGTACATGTTCATCCTGATCCATGATCATAGGAGGCTCATACAACTTCAAGTTTTCCAGATTGATGACATAATATATTTGCATGTAAGGAGGAAAATCTAACCAGAAGGCATTATTACCAACTTTATCCAAAATTGTGAAAGGTCCATACCTGATAGGTTTCAAATTTTTACCTTCACCCTGGAGTCGGTCTTTGATTATGTGAAGCCAAACTTGATCACCAACTTGAAAGTGATGATTCACTCGGTGCTTGTCATGTCTTTCTTTGTATTTGGCTTGACTTGATTCCAATTGTTCCTGCACTGCTTGATGAACTAACTAAATCTACTGGATAAACTTCAAGGCTTTATTTGCATCAACTTGCCCATATTCCACTGAATATTTCCCGAAGACAAAGTCTAAAGGATACTTTGGTACATAACCAAAACAAGTCTCAAATGGAGACTTATGTGTAGAAGAGTGTATGCCCCTATTGTAGGCATGCTGTGCATAATGCAATTTCTCTTCCCACATCTTGGGATGCTTGGCACAATACCCTCGAAGAAGATGTACTATGATCTTGTTGACCACTTCAGTTTGTCTGTCAGTTTGTGGATGAAATTTTGTGCTTTTGTTCAACTTGTGTCCATTAGTTCCCATAAAGATGATGAAAATTTCCCCAGAAAGAGGGAATATCGATCCGATACAATAGAAGTGGGTAACCCAAAATGAACCCATACTTACTGAAAGAATAATTGAGAAGTCAACTCAGTTGTGAACTTCTTCTTACAAGGCGTCAATATGGACATTTTAATGAACCTATCCACAAAAACATACAAGTAGTCATGCCCTTTTCTAGACATAGGTAACCCTCCCACAAAATCCATTGACACACTTTCACATGGATGGGAAGGAACATGAAGTGGTGTGTACAAACCCAATTTTCTATTACTTGGTTTACTGGTTGCATAGATAACACACCCTTTTACATACTTGGACATAGTTTCATTCATTCAAGGCCAATAACAAAACTTTTGCAACCTTGACACCGTTTTTCCTACACAAAAATTCCCTGCAATGAGAGAAGTATGAGCTTCTCTTATTATATGAACTCTTTCACTTTGTGGAATAAAAATTTTCCAAGATGATACAAAAAATTATCATGAATATGATAGTTGAGTTCTTCATTCTAAGAGACATGTATTAGTGATTCATAAACTTCTTTGTAGTCTTCGTCTTTAGAATATTGTTCAACATAACTTGAATGAACTAAATAACTTTCTTGTATGACTATATAATCATTTGTTGGCAGTCTTGATAACATATATGCAACTTTGTTCTGAATTCCTTTCTGATATTTAATAACTAAATAAAATTGTTGTAAGAAACCCATCCATCTGAAATGTCTTGATTTATGTAGCTTAGTTTGTGATTGAAAATATTGTAGTGGTTGATGATATGTATGTATGATTGTTTCTTTATCGATTAGTTAATGTTTCCACTTCTTCACACTTTTTACTAATGCATACAATTCTTTTTCATATGTAGGATAGTTAATTACTGCTTTAGAGAGAGTTTCAGAATGATAGATTATTGGATTTTTATGTTGCATTAAGAATGCCCCCATGGCATAACCACTAGCATCAGTCTCTATCTCGAATGGATGTTGAAGATATGATAGTGCAAGTATTGGAGCTGTACTTATCTTCTTTTTCAAACTATCAAAGGCTATCTGTGCTTTTACTTCCCACTAAAAGACTCTGTTTGTACCTGTCAAAGCATGTAATGGAGAAGATATAAAGGAGAAGTTTGCAATGAACTTCCTCCAATATTGGGATGGTCCCAAAAATATTCTTACTTTGGTTACATTATTTGGTTTAGGCCAATTTACAATGACCTCTACTTTAAAGGGACCAATCTTCAATTTCCCTTCCCCTACAATGTAGCCTAAGTAGATTAAATATGTCTTCCCAAACTCAGATCCATACATCTTCAAATATAATTTCTTCCTTACAAGTACATCTTGTACCTGTATTACATGCTTAATATGTTCTTCCCAGGTACGAATGAAAATCAAAATATCATATAAGTAGACTATGACAAAATCATCAATGAATGGTCTAAACACATCAGTCATCACCCTCATGAATGTCACGGGTGCATTAAAAAGCCCAAAAGGCATTATCATCCATTCACACAATCCTTGATTAGTTTTAAAAGCAGCATTCCAAATATCATTATCATGTATTCGAGTTTGATGATAGCCACTTCGTAAGTCTAACTTAGTGAAAAATATTGCATTCTTAAGCTGATCCAAAAGATCATAAATTATGGGAAGAGGATACATGTTCTTGATAGTGATTCTGTTTAGTGCCCTGTAATCCACACACATGCGCCGTGTGCCATCCTTCTTTGGCACCAAAATAGTCGGTGAACCACATGGAGAGGAACTTGGCCAAATGTCCCCCTTTTCAAGCAATTCCCAAACTTGTTTATTTATCTCTGCATTTTCGATGACTGAGGACCTGTACATATCTATTGGTTTACTATTTCCCTTCTTGGGTCATCTGAGTTATTGACCCAGGGTTCATGTCATTTGGGCTTCCAACAAAGCCTCTAAAACTATCAGCCCTCCTGGTAAACCAGAAGGAAACACAACACCTGGAAGGTGTTGCATAGTCTCACCCGAGATAGATTTAAATGGGTGACTGTAATACTCAGGTGTTTACATCCTAGGAAAGAGTAGGGGATAGGGGTTTCTTGATTAAATCTAGGTACTGCGAGCTGTAAGGTAAACTACTTGTCCCTTGAAATCTCCTACGTATATCCCACAGTTTAATTCCAGCAAAGTATAAATAGGTTCATAACAATGTATTAACTCATTCATCAAGCTTAACCATTAATTTTTGAAAGAAAGTAGAGACATGCATACATTCAACATATTACGCAAGTATTACCGTGGTTCACCCCCTCTTGGGCTACACCCACAAATATTTGTCTCTTGGCTCTTTTATTATGGTAGTTCTGTATTCCTGGCGCCACACGCTTACAATTCTCCACCAAACTGGGTAAGATCTATGTGAGGCAAACTAGATTTCACCAGGCTCTACAGCCTATAGTCTAATCCTTAGATCTAACTTCCCTCATATCTTCTTTGCTCAACAACTTACAAAATTGGTTCATACAGCTAAAATAACAATAACCCACCCTATATGACACTTTCGTATCTATATTTATACATTTTGGGCTCTTCAGCCTTTTACAAAATATTACCAAAATCCTAACCCTTCTTATGTTAGGTCTTTCTCCCATGCACATGTTGTTCTTCCTCTAGCTATCGCTTTCCTTTGTGCACTCTTTCTTGCATGCACGCGTGCTATTCTTTTTTCAGTTGTTACTTCAGTTTTTTGCACGCTTTCTTTCCCACGATCGTTCTTCTTTCCCCTTTGGCCTGGTGCCAACAGGCCCCCAACACTGACATGTGACTCGTTCCAAGTCACCTAATTGCTCTGTGCTTCATCGATGTCCTTGGTGATCGTATGGAACTTCTCCTGCAACTCTGTCACCTGCAAAGTTTTCTCCTTGATGGTGTCAACTGTTTGAGCTGCCACTTGCTTTCTCATCAGTCTTGCGCATTCTAGATGAGTCTATGATGTCTGTTTTCTGGATTCTTCTACCTACGCAAGTATTTCTGCTACCCATTCTTGCAATGGTTATATTTGATCCTGACGCTCCTGTTTCTGTGTTTGTGTAGTGATAAGTTATGCCTTATATTTTTCAACTCTTTTGTTCCCTTGACTAGTTCTGTAATTGGTATGGTCTTCTGTCGCTGATTGAGTTCTTGGATCATTGCATTGATCCTCTCCTCCTCCTTGTCCTAGTTTTGGACTTGTGGATCCTCTTCTGGCCTTGTCCAAAGTTGCGCTTCTTCATCCAGCAAGTCGGTTGTCGTGCTGACCTATTTTTCTAGCTCCTGCAGTTGCATTGCTTCTTCCTGCTTCCTTTGCTCCTTCACTGCTGGTGGAGTTGTCGGTCTAATCTGTCCGCCGAGAGTCTCGATCTCCTTTTGATACTGATCAATTGCTTGCGCAGTCTAGTCGATCTTTTCTGCGGCTGGGAGTTCATTTCCTTGTGCAATAGTTGGGAGTTTCCAAAAAATTTCTTCCACTCTATGTTCCAGCTCATTTCTGTGTTCTTTCTCCTCCTGAGTTTCAGATTTGGCCTGTGCAGAAACTGTTTCCAACACTTCCCGCTTCTTTGTTGCTTGCTGTAGCTTGACTATTTTTTTATGCGCTTGCGATTGCATCTCATGGTCGATGCTAACCTATAGTTTGTATAATTCTCTTGATGACATCTATTTCAAGACCAATTGGATATGATCCAAATCCTTCAGTGGTGTCTGTCCCACAATTTCATCCATTCTCAGCATTCTAGGCTTTATATATACCGTGGAATGTGCGTGTGGCATCAAAAGAACTGGGTCGCTTTCTTCTACCTCCACCCTTTCTATGGTATGTATGGTCGATGGCTCTATGCCTCTACTGCTACTCGTGATATGGACTTCCCTAAATTTCTTGAGGAGCTGTCCCATTTCCGTTAGTTCCTTCTGCATTTTATCTATGTGTTGCGCGACATGATCAAAATCCTCTGCCAGGAAATCTTGGACCATTCTAGCAATCATCTCTCCATCATCCAACGTGATTGTATAGTCCAGTGGTGCTCATTGTGCCTTCATTTTTTTGCCTACACCTGCTTCCTGTATCACTGGTCTCTTAGCTTCCCTTGGTTCCTATGTGATGGGGTTCGATGCAGTTTCATGTGCTCCCTCAATCAATTTTCATTTTCCATTGGTCGACTGAGTGGTTTCTATCCTCCCTTTCTGGGTCCCTAGCTTCTCTGAGACATCGTCTGCCTGAGTCAACTTGGTTTGTTTGATGGGTAATGGTATGAGTTATGATATATTTTCAGTTAATACTATTCTATATGGATAGTACATGTCATTCCATTTTTGGTGGTATGTATAATGTCACATAAATCCTCATGGTTTGAGAGTTATGGCCTTACGAAGTTGGAGGACCCTCATATGTCATCTAGAAGCCCCAAAAGGTCAAAGTAATCAAAGTGGTTTAAGAGATTTTAAAAGGTAAATAAT
>ML785864.1:659380-673050 GCA_009831015.1 Picea engelmannii
TATTTCAATAATAATTTTAATGGAGAAATTAGAAGTGGACCCAACCCTAAAATAAGGAAAGTGGGACCAAGTGACCTAGAAGATGTTTTTAAGGAAGCTACTTGGAGAGTATAAATAAGAGGCAAGGCTCTCTCATTTGAATAAAACTTGAGAATATTGAATATATATAGGTTTCTGAGGTATACAAATGATATCTAAGCCAAAATTGTGAGGAAAGTGAAGAAAAGAAGGCCGAAATGCAAGGAAGGATAAATTCTTTTGATGGTGCTTTCTAAGGTATCTTATTTTCAGGTCATCTCACCATTTTCGCTATAATGTTTTTTATATAATTATTCAGATCCTGAAATTTCTATGAAAGTGACAAAACATATCCAAGTATCTGTCATTACAAATTCAGCTTGTGGGTCATTTTATTTTGGGATTTACACTCTGTGGAAAAGAGGGTTTGTGGCCAGTCCTGAAACTAGTCAAAATCAGGTGTTTTGGGTAAAAATGTCATAACTAATTCATAAAAGATCCAAATTCAGTGAGACCAAATGTGTTGGTTAGGGTAAAGTCTTTAGTATTCTGTATAATAGTTTCAGATCATTTCATCAAACATTTTGTGTGGGGCACGCTCTACAAGGTCGCTCTATAGAATAAGCCAGAATTCAGTAAGGTATGCCATTTTTGCTATAAGGCGTTTTATGAGAGGTTACAAGTAGTGTCACTTGGAGGAATTGAATAAAACACATTGAAGAAAATTGTGTATCAGTTTAATATTTTTATACATTACATGTTCAAAGTTATTATTACTTCAAGTTAGGGTTGTTGACTAATCCAAAACTAGGCATGTGAGACTAAAGAAAAGTTTGATGAAAATGATAGTCTCTTGCTGTTAAAGTTAAGGAAGGTTTGCAAGAATGTGATCATATACACCAGGTCTATTACATAGCTAAAAATCAGATTTGGATGATGAAATTGATGAGGGCTTTAGGTTGAGGTACATGTTGAGTACATGGTTGAGACAAGTAATTGATGAGTTGGCGCACATACATGAGGTGTATAGTTGATGATGTTGGTACATATTGATGATTCATAGTTGATGAGTAGTTGACACATGATTGGAACATACTTGGTACATGGTTGGATGCACTTGTTTATGGTATAGGTTGATGCACTTGTTTATGGTACAGGTTGATTACAGGTTGGTGCATGGTTGATGCACTTGTTTGTGGTACAGGTTGATTACAGGTCGAGGTATAGGTTGATGCATGGTTTATGCATGGTTTATATTTATTGGTACAGGTTTACAGTGGTATATATCAGAGTGATAGTGTGATAGTGGTTCCATCATTCTACTTCTACTTTAGGGTGGCAGGACGGGGCAAGGACAGGTGGTTGTAGCCACCTTCCGGTTGTAGTTGGAGAACATTGGGGGTTGTAGCCTCCTTCTAGTTGTAGCCAGAGATTTGGGCAGTTGGAGCTTCCCTCAGGTTGTAGCCTGAGAAACTAGGGGGTTGGAGCCTCCTTCCAGTTGCAGCTGGAAAACAAAGGAAGTTGGTGCTTCCAATGAATGCAATTCTTCAAGACATATAAGAAAAAACATTCCGTGGTTTTCTCCTGATTTTGGTTTCCACATAAAAAACTGGTGTACTATGTATGTGTGTGATTGTTTATTTATTACTGCTCATTATTGGATAATAATTATACATTGATATAACATTTGAAGAAAAATGATTATAATTATGTTATTACTGATTCACCCCCCCCTCTCATTAATCCAACAACATAGAAGCTGGACATACGCGTAGTGGGAGAGTGTTCTAAGAGGTCCACCTTGAAAACTTGTTTAAGAAGAACTACAGGGAGGAGGGTTTCTATAGTGGAGAAGAAGAAGATTTGATGGATGAAGAACATTCAGAACCCGTCGAGACCGAGGAAGGACAAGCTGAAGAAATTCACTGAGGAGAACCTAAAAACTCAGAAACCACGCAGACCATCAAAGTAAGTAATGTTATCCTTCTTGTTTATTTAGTCTTAAGAAACCAGAGTAATCCCAGTCACCAGAGCATTCATAGCACTGTCCATAGTATCCCACCACTTATTCAGTCAGGAACCCTAGGAAGATCTATGGCAGATGAAATGAGACTTCCTATCTTTAAGGGAGATGGATCTGAAGATCTTGACCAACACTGGTTCCTCTATGAAGCTATATGGGACATTAAGAATGTCACAGTTGAAGTTGTCAAAATAACCCAGTTCAATACAATTCTCAGAGATCGCAAACTGAGTTGGTACATGAAACTTGTCCAAGGACTTGCAGAGCCTAAGCCATTGAATCAGATCAAGAACACACTGTTTGCAGAATTCAAGAAACCCAAGTCAGAGTCACAATGTATCACAGAGATGAAAGCGATCAAGTAGAAGGTGGTCGAACCTGTGTGGGAATTCGATCAAAGATTCAAAACCTTGACAGGCCGATTAACTTTTCAGATCCTGGATGAACAAAACAAAGAATGGTTCATTGTTGCCCTCTTACCACACATCAGAGTTCCCCTGATGCAACAAAATATTGTTTCATAGGTTGAGGTGTCGGATATTTCCATGAAGCTTTAATCAAGCACTATGGGAGAATCCAACTCAGGTATGAGTCATATCCTAAGTCAACTAACTAGTTTGTCTCTACAGGTCGAAGATATGAAGAAAGACAAGGGAAAATATAAAAGAGAAGACATCTGGTGTGTAAAATTATGATAAGAAGGCCATGACAAGGAACATTTCCCTCTATTCAATGAATACTTGGCTTCCGGATCCCCGAGCCCTTTGAAGCAAGTCACCTTACCCTGGTGCGAGGTATGTAGAAACATACATCGTACTGGTGAGTGTTACTACATGCAAAAGTATGTTAAGACACCTACAAATTGGTACTGTACATTTTGTATATCTATAGGGAATGATGATAGGGATTGTAGGGCTTATGATCTCATGCATGAAAGGCTAAGAGACATATATAAAATCCAAGGCGAAGTACAACAAAAAGGAAACACTACATAGTACAAATCTCCCGGGAGAGGAAACTTCAATCCTTGCGGTGGATTCAGAGGAAGAGGACGAGAAGGAGGAATGGGTCTAGGCCGAGATAGATCATCTGTTATAACTATGGAAAACCTAGACACCTTGCAAGGGATTGTTAGAACCCTTGTAGTACTTGCAGCTACTACAACTCGTTTGACTATGTTATAGAAGATTGTTCTGTACTGCTAGCTAACCTTTAGGAAATACAAGGACCCCAGTAGAACCCACAAGTGAAATTGATCTATGATGAAACTTGCAGAGAATACCTTAGAGTCGTTGTTATAACAAGAGGAGGCAATGTCACAGGAGAAGATAGACTGACACAAGGGAAGGCTATAGAAGATTTGGGAATCCGAAAAGCTACAGAGAAGACCCAAACTTTTGATGAAAAGAAAGAAAGATAGATGTTTGAGGAAGCTAGGAAAGAATTCAGAGGAAACCAAGGCTCTGCATCAAATACAAGACCAGAAGTGAGAGAATATGGGATGCCTCTGGAATTTGATTAGTCTTCTTCGCCAAAAGAAGGAAAAGAGGTAAGCAAGCTCATGGAATTTTTATACACTTGTATTAATTTGATTCAAGATGAAAGTGCTATACAATAATTACAAAATTTAATCAGATAATATGAGAAAGGAAAAATAGATCCCTTACTAAATAGGGCAGTCCACCAAATTGGTAAGAAGAGAAGGAAAAATAAGGAATTACATTTGAACGCTCAAATAGGAGAATATGAGATAGACTATGTGGTCCTCGACTTAGGGTCGGAGGTCAATGTCATGACGAAGCAAACCTGGGCACAGATGGGAAAATCGAAGTTGATCTATTCCCCTATCAGGCTTAGGATGGCTAACCAGTAAGATGTCATCCCATCTGGATGATTGGAGCATGTCCCTGTGGACATTGATGGAATAATAACATTTGTAGATTTTGAGGTAATTGAAATAGTTGATGACAATTACCCTTACCCTACACTGGTAGGAATTGATTGGGCCTTCAATAACTCCACTTTTGTTGACTTAAAGAAAATACATATGAATTTTGAAGGAGACGACCTGAGGGTCATCACACCTTTAGATCCAGATGAAGGTTAGTGATACACAGATCCCATCAGAGAAGAAGACTATGCATATGCACTAGAAAACATATACCAGCTAATAGCCAGACAATAAGACTACATTAATCCTACAGCTGACGGGAACTTAAGATGGCGAAGTGACAACGCGTGTTCATCAGATTCAGAAGAAGCATTGGAGAACTGGAAGATTCTTTTGTCTTCATGAGTTGATCACAGACATGGATCGACTCATTATATCATACTCATGCTTCTATTGTGTTCTCAATTCACAAACATATCATATTTTGATCCTTTATCAACTCTTTGTATTATTCTAGTGTTAACTCTCTGTTGAATTAAATATTTATGAGCCGCTTCCTTCAAACCATTTACATATGACCATATGCGCAAAACCACAAGCTTATTGATTTGAGCATTTCCTCTTCTTTTCCCTTTATTTATTTATTCCATACGATCACAGGTGGTGATCAAGCACTAAGCTAATAAGTGCTTGATCACTTATGAAAATCAACGATCATGTATTAATGTCACGATGAGCTAGATGATTCTCATTTACTTTGGAACTTCAGCTATTCGTGGCTACTGAATTTTGGAGTAGAAATTCCTCCGAAGTAATTACCCACCGAATGAGTCATAAAGTGGTGGTGACTGCTTGTTGTTGGTTAACACCTCCACTTACACTATCCTTCCAGTATACTTGATCATTGGTTGGGAAATAGCCCAAAGTAGATCAACGATTAACATTGACTTTAGCTTTCAACACTTCGCAACTTCAGAACATTCAACCAAGACTGGATAAACGACCCTCGTCCTCTTTCACGATCAACGATTGAGATCCAATTCAGGACTCCAAAATTCATAGGTATCAACTTTCCCCTCTTTCTTCCTCCCATAACTCTTTTACCCAAAGTTCAGGATCTGTCGCCACGTGCCCTTCTAGATCTACGGTCCAGATTCACTTTAGGTATCCGGCTCTCCGAGATTTAGGAGTTTCAACTCTGAACTGAAACTCTCGAAGTGTTTTTTCCGAATTTTTTAATCTATTGACATGTACCCCTCCTGGTGATCAATGACCAGGACCTACTTCGATGATTTCAAACTCTCCTTGACCACAATATCTCACTCAGGGGTTGTGGATCTTTCACCACCTGTCCCTCTTGGCGATTAACGGTCCTTAACTCACTTCGATACTTTGGGAATTTGGCCAGTCAACCCTCCGGTGCAAACAAAGGTTAAAACGAATGCACCTTACCTTAGATCGGATGACTATCATCCCCTTGTGCTCAGATATAACGGTTAGGATCTGCTCCTTCTCAGTGCTTCTACTCTGCTTCCTTGGACACTGATCTAATGGTCCGGGATTCTTCCCACAACTAATCTGAAGGCTGTTGTCACTCCTCCTCTTGAGATTTTAACTTCTTACGACTTGGAAGAGTTTTGTATATGTTCAAAGGCGTCAGCCTTTGTTCCTCCTGCGATCCCGACTATATTGGGTCTTTCCTTTGCTCTTGAAAACGTTATCTCTTTTGACCTTTTCGATTCTATCAAACCAATGATATCGAAGGACTCCGTTACTCTGTGGATTTGATAAGGGGATCACGATCATCCATATCACAAAGGTTCCTAATTCATTGATAGTTCCGGTAAATTGACTATGATATACTTCCTAGATCTGATGGTCAGGATGTTTCTCGGGCATCCTCAGATCTAAGGCTCAGAGTTAACTTCGAGACTTCAGAACTTCAGGGATTTTACATCCCTTATGATGAAATCATTCAATTCACCGAACTTGCGAATTCAGAATGGATCCAAGGGTTAAATCCCACACTCTTTCTCGTATCCAATGGTTATAACAGACCGTGGCTCTTTTCGAATAGATTTTCATCCGTTTCCCTTCCAAACAAAGGGACCTTCCCTTTCGATACTTCTACCTCACTACTCTTCCAGAACTTTGAAAGTTATGAAAGACTTAAGATCTCTATGCTATTTCTCCTAAATTCAACATTTAGAAGGGTCTTCTGCACACTCTCCATATCTAACGGTCATAAGGGTTTTCCCTTTTCTTCCGAGAAGATCCTACGTTTCCCATTACTTTTTGGTCAAACACCACTTCTGTCACAGTTTTACGATACTGCTACTCCTCCTGAGCTTCTTAACATGACCAAGGTAATCCTCTTGGCACTTAGGGATGTTTCTAAGGTCCAAAATTGGTTCCTCTAACACAATTCCCTCTTGAAACCTTGATTCCAATGACCACTTATCCCACCCATCCAGGATCAGTGTTGAAACCATGCTCTGATACCAATTTGTAACATCCTTGACCATCACCGGTCAGGTAATTCTACCAACACAACCTTAAACTTGTCTTTTACTACTTTGATTTGTGACAACTCCAGCCTTAACTACTGTCTATGCCACACGGAGATACTTGCGGAAAACCATACACATCCATATGAACATAGAATGTCTATTCTACAAATATATATATATATATATATATATATATATATATATCACATATTAATGCATAAGTAACAATAATCCTACACATGCAACATATACAACATACACGGGCAATACTCATCAATTACAACATATGTACCATTACACATGATGTAAATGAACATAAAAGCAGTACTTATATTTTATTAGAAGACCAAAAAATTCATGCATATATTCAACGAACCTCCCAGCCATATACCATGATGCTCATCACACTCAGCAGTGGGTCACCCGCAAGCTGGGACTAAGGCCCACCCAAGGCAAGGGAATACTAGACTAGGCTGAGATTACAGGAAACTGCACAGTGCAATTGGAAGGATTCTCTCCAGGAGCCTTCTTACGCCCACTACTCACAGACTCTCATTCCCCACATGCATGTTCCACCCAGGAGTATACACATTCACTATCACATAGTCCATCGACTACTTCACCTCCCTCTTAGGGTCTCGACAACAAGCTAGATTAGGAATTCCCAGAGCTCTGTAGATGGTGCTAGACTCTCTCTAGGATAAAACCACTTCCAAACAAACTCTCTCACCTGGAGAGAGCTTCTTACAGACCTGAAAACCTGCCTCTTCAACCACGAGCATGAAAACCAGCTTCTTCAACCAGTTTCAAATCAATTCCTGCAAGGTGAGGATAACAACCACTGGTCAATAAAAATCAATAAAATAGAAGGAATCAAGCCACACTCAGTCCAAAAAATGTGTGTCCACAACAACCCACAGTTACGACACCACACAACTCAGAAAAATATGAGATACTCAGACTTCCCCGGAGACATGGATTAGTCTGTCGGTTTTCCCAAGGGTTTCAGGGATGGACTCGGCTCTGCAAAACAAGATAGGTTGGGTTCACAAAATCACACAAGTCGGCTTCACAGATCTGGGTTTTCAGAGGTGCATCGTTATGCAGAGGTCAGATGCAGAGGAAAAATGGGTTCAGACGGGAATCCCAACGAACTCAGGAGGAGGATGGAATAATGCAAGAGTGAACCCCCATCAAAACTTACTTATTTAGCTTTAACTGCATGCGCCTAGGTTGACACGTGTCTTCCTAGAGCCACATGCACTCCACTTATCATACGTTCCTTTTCCAGGAACTTAGACAACACTTGGTCAATTGACTACCTTACCCTTTAGGAAATAATAATAAATTATTATCCCCTTTAGAGGTAAGCCCCTAACTTAGCCCCTAGTCCCAAACACTTAGCCTCCTCCCTTACCCAACCTTGTGTAAGCTTAGTCCTCCATCACTCTTTCTTTGTGGTCGGTCTACACGCAACGATGTTTATATTTTATTAATGATTTTTCATAATTACATATACAAAATAGGCTCTTGGCCTTAGCATCCTAGGCTCTCTAGCCTAATCACCACATAAG
The DNA here is from genome assembly GCA_009831015.1 of Picea engelmannii. NCBI lineage: Eukaryota > Viridiplantae > Streptophyta > Pinopsida > Pinales > Pinaceae > Picea > Picea engelmannii. Next base: position 667,397 of record ML785864.1, read on the forward strand.
CCTCCTAGCTTATTATAACACTCGACTCACTGACATACAAAAATAATTAAAATTCATCATATATATGGGGCACATCCTTGAGGTATTACATCTATCTACCTAATCCAATTATCTAGTTTCTTAGCATTAAGTTCTCCATTATAGATAGGTAAATCAAATTTAATGTCAAGCTTTAATTGAGGCATATTAACTTCAATCTTCTCAATTGTTTTCTTATGCTTATCATCTGAATAATGAAAATAACCATCAAGTTCAGATGGGGTAGATGGAGAAGGAGGAGTTTTTGGAGGGTCTTTAGCTACTCCTTCCTCTTTACCTTTAACTTGAGATGAATTGCCTTGTTCTCCCTTCTTCTGATCTTGGTAAAGTTCTTCTACCATTGCTTTCATCCTCATTAAAGCTTGGATAAAATCCCCTTCAGATGGAATAGAAGAAACCTTTTCTTTCGCTATCTGAGATGCCATTTTTCCTCTTCTTGAACCAATCTTTGGATCAATCTCTTAAAGCTTCCCTTCTCCTCTCTTAAGCTTGGCACTAGTTAACATTCACAATCTCATACAATAATGGTTAAGCTGCTCTGATACCAAACTTGATCTATAATTTTCAGGATATTTTTAACCATGTATTAAGCTTGAGATTTGAATCATTAACATCATAAAAATGATTGAAATATGAATTGGAAATGCTTAAAAATTTCTCACACATAAGCATAAAAATATTTGCAAAACTAGATAAATAAGACTGCAAATGACAATGAAGTTCACCAGACCCCCTGGCTACGTCTCTGAGCCCCTTAAAATGAGAAGTTCGTTCTTTATTAGTCTTGAAAAGGCTTACATATGAGTGTTTTGGAAACCCCTATATTTTCTGTCAATCAGAACTAGAAATAAACACCACTGAACTCCTTGCGAAATTGTGCAAAAAACAAGTATAAACTCGAATATATTTTCCTAAGGCCTCCTTTGGCATGGAAAATGAGACAACCTGCCTGAAAATAAGACAAAAATGTACAAACTGTATGGATTCTGCCTCAGAATCCATTCCCATTAATGGCCTGTGTGCCTATACCCTGTCTCGATCTCTATGAAAAACTGCATTCCCGAACTCCTAATGCGTCGTTGGAATTGTGGTTTCTTTATAAAGTTTCGGCGCTTGCGACTTAAAAGAATTTTGCGTCATTCTTCATTCAACAGTGGGGCAGTGCCCCAATGGTAAAGCATTGAGTTATTTGGGGAGAGGTCATGGGGTCAAACCCACATGCCTCTCATCCCTTCGCATGTTTTGGAGTGGTGGCATGCATTTATGTGGACACATTATAATATCTAGTTGTGATATGGTATGGTTTGTTGGCGCGTATAGTTCCACCTTTCCACGTTATGATATGGTTGATATGGTTATCAAATGTTTCGGTGGTATGGCTCCGCATTATGATATGTATAATATTTAACATATAAATTCAAATGGGGGCCTTGGTGTTGGCATGGGGTCGAGGGCTAAGCCCTTGGCCCCTCCCCATTTTTTTTCATAATGCATAACTTTGAACTTTTAATATAATTTTTACCATCTTTAACCATTCTTGTCGAAAATTCAACTATTGATAAATTTTGGATCCAGACACCTTTTCTCATGAAACAAGCATCGTTGGAAAGATGCCAACGAGCCCTACACACCTGTCCACTTTATTTTTCGTTTTGAAGACTTATATTTTGAACTATAGAAATATCCTCCTGGATCAAACAAGTTAAGATAAAATTCGTGACGAAAATCACATAAGAAAAGACAATTAATTACAATGACATCAATATAGTTACTCGATCTATTCACATTCAACATCAGTATAGTTTCCGATGAACCGTAATATACCGTCTATGCAACATAAAACATAAGTCAATGATACAATTACTTGAATAATTTTAATAACAATAGGTCATACCAAGATAACAATATAATCAATAGCTACCCGCCCAACATCCTACCCTGCAAGGTTATGATCTTCAAGACACATAATCAATGCTCAAGTCCAATATTCATCTGAATGATCTTGACCATTTAAGGTCTTAGGACTGGTAATTGTTTTTAGGAGCATGAATATATATATTCCCTTAACCAATCCTAGTCTAAAAATTCAAGACTAAATTCACAATATCAACATGTAATTAAATATTCATCATGCTACACAATTGTAACCATTTTTCTTTTTGAATGAACTAAATCCAACAATAAATTCAATGTTTCTATAACATAAACCAATGTTGGGATATAAAATTGAAACAACCCTCCAATGACTCTAATCAAAATGAGTAAGAGGAACAACAGATTTAGAAATATATTTAGTATTGAATAAAATCCTTAACAATGAGATGTTAATATCCCACTACTTAAATGGTGCTATTATCCTTATGTCGCAAGGGTTGAAAATACTCTCATTTCATAAGAGTGATAAGTTAATTAATTAACTCAACCTAACCTCAAATGTTAGGTTACACTTTAATATAAATCAACATACTAACTAGTAGAGATATGTGGATGTATAAAAGATCACCATAAGTGGAATCTAATACTAAATATTTGTAATAAACTATCAATTAATTTAATATACCTCTTTCTCACTTAATGTAATATGATTTAATTATATCACACACACACACACACACACACACACACACACACACACACACACACATACACACACACACATAACTGCGAGAACAAATCCTTGCTCAAAAATTTTGATATGCCTGGAATAATTTAGTTCGTTACTTTTTATAAGCATGCGTGATATGTATCTGCAGTAAGTTGAAGTCAGAATCTCAACAATTCCTAAATCTAGTTAAGGATTTGGGAACACATTTCGGAGAACTTATTAATAATATGAGCATCATGCATAATAAAACAACTATGGCCTTCAATAATATAATCTCAAGTTACCAGGGCTTGATCAATAAAAGAAAATCTTACTGGGTGAATTATTAATTGTCAAATCTCGAGTGCTAGAAATTCCATAGTGAAACAATAAAAGAAATCAGGAAATACAACATCGCATCACCATACTATTAGATAAGAGAAATTTACGATTTAACAAAAACAAAGGTGTGATTGGTGACCGATGGTGATCCATTCCTATTAACAATAAATGTCGCACTATTGATCAGGTCCTTCGATAAGGTTTTGAAATGATCCGTACGAAACCAATAAGAAACAATATACCCAAAGTTTGACCAAACACAATTAAAATCAGAGTACTGAACTAGTGGCTCGTCAACCCTTGGGGAATATTTAAAAGTGGTTAGTTACCTAAAGATGTCTTCCAACACACTTGCTAAGTTAATTATTAACCAAGTGATAATATTTCTAGTCTAAGGAGAGAAGTCCATAGAACGCATCTATATTTATGCGATAAGAGGTAGCTTTAAGATAAATAGAGGTATTTGCACAAATTTGTTTCTCCTGTCAACGATCTCTACTAGTAACCCAAGGAACAATCCTTTTAAGAAGAAAAGACACAGGACCCATCATTTATCACAAGATTAATTCAATCGATCTGAGGAGTTAATTGGCACAGATCCATTGAATATAGGTCGAGGAGGAAAACGGTTAATGAATGCCAGTCTTGGGGTTTTGTCTAAAGCCAGTCAACAATTTTGATTGTGAAATATCCGATTGAATTATCCATTGACTGATCTTCATCGTTGCTGCTAAATAACAGATTGTTTCCTTAATAACTCAAGAGAAAATCAGATCCGACATGTCACCATCATTCAAATTAAGTGGTTGTCACAAGACAAGAGATTTACAAAACTAAGATTTCATTATGGGTGTAATGAAACATCAGAGGAACATCATAGTGGAGACCTAGGTTAGTTCACTAGAACTTTTACTGCTAAACATTTATTTTAAAACAATAAGGATTATTATACAATTTAGTGTAACTAACCATCCCAATTCTTATTTATGGAACTGTTATTTCATGAAAAAATGGGCTTGTAAGTACTTAAATTTGAATCGAGGAACAACCAAAAAAAGAGGTTAATTCCTTAAATTTCATATCGATATCTAATAATTAAAATTCATCTTTTGGAAGTAGGAACAAATTCCATGTATCCTTGGTATAACTGAAGTTACCCAATCCCACCTTTATGGTTGGGATAAATGATATAAATATCTCTTAGTTCCCCAATCCCACCTTTATGCTTGGGATAAATGATATAAATATCTCTTAGTTCCTCAATCCCACCTTTATTGTGTCCCCTAACTAAATTTCAGTTTGAGTTTGATTAGGAGTCTTATTTTAGTTAATATTTAGTGGTTTAATTCTGTTAGGATTGTTATCACCGAAATTTCGTTCGCACATGGCGACAAAAACTCCGCATCGTCAAAACAACAATGAAGTCATTCATGGCACTAAATTAATTTCACAGCATTCCAGAAGGGTCAAAAACTATACAAAGTAACCAAAAAATGAAGGGCCCTTCACAGTAGTTTGGTGCGCGCACACATGCGTAGGACAAGAATGTACTCTGCGCGCACGATGCACGGCTGTCAACGACAAAACCCGCACACCTGCTAAAACGACGCATTTATTGAATTGGCCGGCCTCTCAACCGCTTACGGACCGGCTCCCAATCTGATTTGACTCCCAAATCCGAGCCGAATCCACATGGTAGGTGGGTTAATGACCTAAGGAAGCCCTAAAGGGCCCCTTTTCACACTTTGAAGAGGTTACATAATCGCCCGAGGATCTGCTATAAAAAGCCGTGAAGATACATTGTTTTCGCAAGGAATTTCAGGCATCGTTATGCTGCTAAGATTGTTAAAGACTCATTCTTTAACGATAACACATTGGCAACATCACAGGGATTTCTTTCACTATCATACTCAGTTCTTCTCATTGTAAGGAAAGAAAACTGTGTGAGGGCCTCAAGAGCCTTCCGTTGGGGGAAGAAGGAACCACAATTCTCTTCCTTCATCGTGCTCCGATTTCATCAATTGACCAGCTCAAAACCATTGGTGACATCTGTCTTTTTTGGTGTTGTTTCTTTTCACAGTTTTAATTTGTTTTCAGTTGATATTAGCTTGTAGTTTGTTCTGTATTCTCTAACCTTTCCTTCCACAGCTGTCATGCCCTGCAAGATCCAACAGGGCATGTAAGCACCCTCGATTTTCTCACGAGGTGACGAATTGGGTGCGAACAGACTGGCGACTCCGTTGGGGATTTAGGTATCAATTCCTCCCTCATTTGGGTTTATTTTTCTTTCCTTTTGATTTTATTAACTTGCAGGGACACAAACCGGCCTTCGCCGACCTGCTAACCAGTCAATTCACAGGAGAATTGAGAGAAATCCATACGGAGTTTCTTTCTCGGTGACTTTTCACAAACGCGTGGGTATTCCAGCCCACAGACGCGCATCTGGCGTGCATGCACCTGAGTTACAATTGTTTTTCCATGCACATGCGCTTTGGTTTTCAATACGGTCAGCGCGCAGGCGCCATATGCGCCTTTGTCTACACCGAAGGCCGCGCATCTAAACTAAATTTCTCATTGTAAGGTTTTGGATGTGGGGAAAGTCATTTTCCTTCTCAAGAATGATGTTATGCATGCTCTAAATACTGCACCACTTAGACCCCTCAACTTATAAAGGGGATAGTCAAACAAA
>ML785864.1:730379-743319 GCA_009831015.1 Picea engelmannii
GAAAGATGCCAATCTAAAATGTGATTAGCTAGAGTATCTGTGATTTGATTTAGACTTCTAGGAACATGAAAATATGTAATATAATCAAAGTTGCGTTCCAAGAGACGTACCCTAAGGAATCTTCGGTGTAGAGTAGGATCGTGTACACGGTATATTCTGTTTAACTGCGACACAACCAGTTGAGCATCTAGATAGACCCGGAGATGAGAGATACCCAATGACAAAGCGTCACAAAGCAACTCAATAACTGTGCTATACTCGACAACATTGTTTGTGGTGTCACCTAAGCATATCCCTTCAGAAGATAACAACTGACCCTGTGGTGTAAAGATTACCCAAGCTGTGGAGGCAATCCTCCGCGTGTGTCGACTAGCACTGTCCGCATACCCAATGAACACCTCGGACTCACTTGACATTTGCCATAGTGACGAAAGATAACATTAATGACACGTCCATGACACATTTTTCAAAAGAAATGAAAGAAAGTAATAGCTCAAAGACTATACATATGTTACAAAAAGTTACCCACAGTGACCCTATGAGTAGTACTTCTTGAGGTAGAGCCCATTTCTAGGCTCCGCCAAAGCATTCCCTTCAAAATCGACCAGACGATAAGCGCCATTTTTTAAAACCTCCTTAACAATGAAGGGTCTGAACCACATGGGTTTAAACTTTCCTGCCCCCAGGGGGTCCTTATCTTGGTCGTAAACCAGGACAAGGTCGCCCTCAGAGAAAACCTGAGGATGAACAGACCTATCACATTGACACTTAACCTTATGTTTATGAGCCTCATTGGCCAGTGCCACATCACGGTTCTATTCATCAAGCTGCTCTAGGTGTACTAACCGTTCTTCAAGCGGAGAAGTGTCTGGCAATAATTGTACTGCCAACTTTAGGGACGGAATTTGACCTTCGATGGGCAAGACTGCCTCGAGCCCTTAAACGAGTTGGAAAGGTGAGAAACCGGTTGCAGTCTTAACTGATGTTCGGTAAGCCCATAATGCCGAGTATAACATCAAATGCCAGTTTAACTTGGCTGAGTTGATGGTTCATTGTAGCATTGTCTTAAGCATTTTGTTAACAGCTTCCACTTGCCCATTGGCTTGGGGATAGTAAGGTGACGAGTGTTCTTTCCGTAACCCAAGATTTGACATTAACTCGGTCATCATTTGATTCTAAAAGTGACTGCCATGGTCAGTGACAATCTCTCTCGGGACTCCGAACCGTGCTATGATCTGGTTAAATAAGAAGAGAGCTGCAGTCTCTCCATCATCTTTGAACGTCGGCATGGCTTCGACCCACTTAGTGAAGTAGTCGATAGTCACAATGATATAGAGGTGCCCCCTTGCTGATGGGGGGTTGCATGTAGTGTAATCAATCCCCCACTTGGTGAAGGGACCGATGGTGATAACAGGAAACATCGGAGCTGGATGTGCCCTCATCTTCCGTGAGAAGATTTAGCACGGATGGCACTTCTTGACCGACTCAATACAATCTTTGATAAGCGTGGGCCAGAAGTAACCTACTCGTAAGATTTTTTTGGCTGTTGCCAACCCGGATAAGTGGCCGCCATAAGCTCCTGTATGACAATCATTGAGAACTATGACGTCCTTTTCATGAGTGAGACATCGACGCAAGATACAATCTACACCTCTCCGATACAAAGTATCATTGAGTATAAGTTAGTTCTTGGCCTGATGGCAGATCCGCTGACGCTCATCATGAGAAGCAGAGGTAGGACACTTCAAAGTCTATAGATAGATCAACATATCTCTGTACCAGGGGTCATATGATTTGATTAAAAACATATCCCTCCGGATAGGCGATTCCTCAGACACAACGTCACCTGACTCAACCGGAAGTTCCGAAATAAGCTCTGCGAAGACCAGTGACTTTTTGGACTTCGCTGAAATGAAATCTAAGTCAAATTCTTGGAGGATAACCATACATCTACTGATTTTTCTGCCGATAACTCATCGTGTCAACATGTACTGAAATGGATTCATGACAGCTACGACGGTGGTCTTTCGAAACAGAACATAGTGACGGAACCGTTGAACAGCATGAACTGCTGCCAACGCAAGTTTTTCGAGATGTGTATAGTTAAGTTACGGTCCTACGAGGCCTCGGCTCAGGTAATAGATCACGTATTCAGAAAAAAAATCATCTTCCTGAACCAAAACCATGCCTATGGTTGACTCTGTGGCAGCCAGATATAATAGGAAATCCTTGTTATAATTCGGTGGCCGTAGCAGAGGTGCGGTTGTAAGGGAATGTTTCAATGCGTCGAAAGAGCACTGCGTGGCTTCGTCCCAGAGAAAAGGAAAATCTTTCTTCAGTAAACGCATGAAGCCCTTGGTAATTTCGGCATAGTTGGAAATGAAGCGTCGTAAGAAGTTCTCCTTACCTTGAAGAATTTGAAGTTGTAAAATTGTGCGTGGGGGGGGCAACTGGATTATCGCCTCCACCTTGAGAGGATCAACCATGATCCCTGTGGTTGACACTATGAAACCTAACAAACGTTTTGACGTGACACAAAAGCTGCACTTGTTGGGATTCAAGCGAATCCGGAAGTAGCGACAGTGTTCGAAGATTAGTCTCAGGTGTGTTGGATGATCTTTGATAGGCCTCTAGATAGGCCTCGACTATATGTTTGAGGTCGTGAAACACAAAATAAATGGCCCACTGGAACATGGCTCCAGCATTCTTGAGACCAAAAGGAATTTTTCGATAGGCGAATGTACCCCACGGACAAATGAATGTCATTTTGTGTGGGTCCTCGGGTTTGATTTGGATTTGGTTATAACCCGAAAAACCATCCATGAATGAAAAGGCTTCGCAACTGGTGCACTCATCAATGATCTGGTCGATGAATGGGGTTGGATAATTATCTTTTGGACATGCCTTGTTCAAATCACAAAAATCGGTACAGACACGAATCGTGCCTTGTTTTTTATCGACTGGCACGGGATTTGACACCCATTGAGTCAAGTGAATAGGGTATATGAACCCTGCCTTAAGCAATTTCTCAACCTCCATCTTAATGGCTGCTGCTTTCCTAGGATTAACTGGATGAAGTTTCTGTCGAACAGGCTTAGCATCAGGATACATAGTGATTTCGTGTTCAACTATTTTTGGATCAATGCCTGGCATTTCCTCGTAAGACCAAGCAAAAACATCGCGGAATTCTTTAAAAAGATCTGTGTAAATCTGAATCTCTTCAGGGGAGCAATCTGCTCCGACGAATATATTTTCCACGACGCTAGGGTTTCGGGAGATATTGATAGGTATCATTTCAGCGATAGTCGCCATATTTCCCTCAGCATAAATATCCTGTGTAGCTAAGAGGTTAATGGGACAAGGCTGATCTCCCGTCATGGTGATAGTGAATTCTCCTGCCGCAATTCGGTGTAACTCTGGAATCAAATATGATCTATGATGAAGATCGTCCCAGGGTTTGTCCGGACCAGTCATTGCTTCGATTATATCTTCATCATAAGGCAAGACTAAATCTAATGAATCGATATCACTAAGAGAATCCTGAGCCCAGATAGGCTCCAAGAGTGGATCCAACTCTTGTGTGGGAATCGGATCAGGAGTAACTAAAGTTTGCTGGACCAAAGAGTACGATACTTCAACAGCTGACAAGGGCGCGGCCATGCCAGCTTGCCCTGTCTCATCCATCGTGGCTGATGGGGAAGGAAGAGTCCACGGATCCTGAAAGTAAGTCGTACAAAACGACGAAACATGGAAAATCTCAGCCTTGTGGTGGTTCAATATAAAATTGACATCGCCTTGAGGAGGTGGGTAGTCGAAGGTACCCATCAAATATGGGCACAAACCAACTCCTATGTTGATAACACCGGCTTGAGGATTATCTACCATGGGAACCATGGATGCCCCCAAGGCTGGGTGAGGTCGAGAGAAGGACAGCTGATCAATAGTCACTATCCAGCCTTCATGTGGAAATAGTAGGACTCAGAAGATTGTATCAACCACCGCTTGCATTGCATAAGTCCAACTACGACCTAACAATAGATTGTAGTCGATGGGGGCATCGACTACCTCTACTTCGACGCACACGGTCTTCCCCCCTAACTGTACTGGGAAAGAAGGAATGATGTCATGCGGTCGGAAAGAACGACCATCGAACGCAGTAAGGAGAGTAGGTGACGGAGACAACTCAGGTTGGCCAATGGATTTCCATCATGCTAACGACATAACGCAAGTCGAAGCACCTTCGTCTACCACCGTGCGGAAGATATTCCATGTACAATTTTTCGTGGGATGAGCCACTACTATATGAAACGCGACGTGGTAAGGAAAATAAGGTTTCAAGTCAGTCGTATCTAACATGATGGTACCCGGGTTACAAGTCTCAGGAGAGCCTAAAGCATTCAACCAGGCTTTCCTCTGAGTAGGGTAACTTTGGAGGACCTCCAAAGCAGACATAGCACAAGGGGTTTGGGATAAATCTTCCACCACAGAGTAGTTATGGGCGGCCCTTGCGTTTGGATTATGAGAAGCCCTCTTGAACGCACCTTTTGGAATGCACGTCATTGTTTCACCCAATGTCTTCTCAATCTGTAGAGGAAGAGATGGGATCTCATCTTCTTTGCCCTTCTCAGGAGCACTTGGTTTGCTATAATCGTGAGCTCTGTTCATTATGAAAGCATCACTTTTCACCATATATACGTTCGCGGAGGATGAATTGTTTGGGGGATGGAAGTTTTCATGGCTGCCCCCTTCTCCACTCGCAGAGGATTGAGTTAGATTTTGCCCATGTTGAAAAAGGTTAGTCAACACGGCTTGCTGTTGTTGTGTCACAAACTTCTGGGCCTCTGCAAGTCGAGGGCATAAGTGGGTTGGGTGGTATTCCACACATAAGTTGCATGGATACCTCGCCTTTCTCTTTTCTGTGGTGCCCTCGCCAGCATTATCATTTGGTTTTTTATCTCCCTTACTCTTCTTGCGTTGTTTTTTCTTCCCCTCAGGTTGTTTGTTGGCCTTTGGGTTAGTTGTCTGTATGGAGTGTACATCCAACGTTTGAGTAGTAGGAATAGCCAAAGCAGTAGTCTGGCTGGCCGCTGAGTGTTGTATAGATAACTGCTGCAATTGTTTTGTCAATTGCTCAGTGGGCTTGGTTTGTGTCGAAACAACGATACCATCGGCATGCGGTCCGACTCTCTGTCTGGTTTTATCTAGTATTGACCGTGGTGCATCCGGCAGGATGTTATACAGTAAACCATACTGAGAATAGATAAGCTCAAACTGTTGAGCCCTCATGATGGCATATTCCTCGGAGAAAACCCTTGAAGTTGCGACGTCTTTGGATAACTGCGGAACTAAAGACTTAAGGAACCACTCTAGCAGGAATGATGGTGGGACGGGTACCTTGATAAGACTCTTTTGGCATCACCATTCTCGAATATGATCCGAGATATGGTCCGCTGACGTCTGTTCGAAATTGGCTAGCAACTCTGTGCCGGTGTCGTATCTCACAGGTAACTGGAAATGGTTGAGGAAGGCCATTGCCTGTTCGCCAAAAGAAGAATATGGTGAATGATCAAGCTCATGTACCATTTCGCGGCACTCCCAATAAGAGTGCGTTGAAACAATCGCAACTGGATGGAGTCATCTTTCAGTGAGTTAGATGAGCACCACAAGTGGAAAGTGGTCACGTGATCACTTGGATCTTCGTTAGGCTTGGCCTCAAACTTTTGGATGTCCGAAGGCAACTTCGTTGGCATAGGAGGCCAATGCGGATCGTGACAGATATGATCATTTAACAACCGTGTCAAATCTAGCAAGTGTAATGTCACCAAGAATGGTAGTTTAGGTTGTTGCTGATAGCTGGGATAAAAGGGTCCTGGAGTTTGACTGGCACCAGGTTTCCAGGAAAAGTTTGGCTGCTGGCCCGGGTTCTCGTAGAAACCATGGCCCTGACCAGCGTAAGGGTTTTGCATCTGAGGAGACATCATTGGCTGATTCCCCATGAAGGACATAGGATGTTGGGCATTCATCATGTTTGATGGACTTTGGGATGGATTACCCCATGCCGATCCGGATGGAAGAGGCATAGAAGTCTGTCTGGGGTTCCAATGGCTGTGGAAAGAGTTACCCTAGAACGACATTCCAGAGGATGGAATGGATCCTTGTGCTGAATTCCAAGGTCCTGGTATATGTGCCCCCAGCGCAGGAATAGTACCCTGTGCCGGCGTAAACTGTCCAAAAATAGGCGTGCCCCCAGATGGGAAAGAAGCGGATGAAAAAGTGTTATTACCAAACGTCCCATTCCAAAGAAATGGTGATGAACCTACCGGCTGAGTTTGTGTAGGTGTTCCTTGACTCCCGGATCCAAACGGACTTGTGTGTGCAAGCTGCCCGGTGGACTGCTGATGCGATCCACCGAGCGAAGGGGACGAAGGAGGAATATGACCTCCAACGTAAGGAAACGCATTGAAAGGGATAGGAATGCCCCCTAGTTGACCTTGCAGAGGAGCGTTAGAGCTCCCTGCCCCCAGACCCAAAGTCTGGAAAGTGGATGAAGTGAGTGCAGGACTAGTACCTGAACTAGGCATACCATATGAAAACGGAGCGCCTGTCGCACTAGGTGTGTAAAGAGGTGTGGCCGCCGCGATGGATGGGGTCGGTCCACTGTGCGACGTAGTTGCGGCCGAGACCATGGTGGCCCGGACCACTGACAAAGGCAAGTTAGGAGAAGCTTCTTCTGTGGTAACAACAATGATGGGAATGGAAGAAATCCCAGTTGAAGTAATAGAGTTTGGTTCCATCACTGGGTTAGGCACTGACAGGCGTTCGTAAAATTGAATTGGCACAATAATGTCTGGCCAAGTATCAATGTTTGAGGTCTCAACCAATCCAATATTGGCGGTCGATTCCTCGGGGGGTTGTTCAGGATAAAAAGCCCCGGTTGCTTCGAAAGACCCTTGATGGTCTAGCTTCCGCCTTAATGGTGGCGGGGGTGGCTCCAGTATTACCGGCGGTAGGCCCAGAAGCCTTCGTGACCGGCGGAGCTCCGAATCCTCCACTGTGTGAGAATATTCATGACACGCTAAGGTATTCTACACGAACAAACAACAACACACACTAAAAGAAATCCCATAGAAGATAAATCAAGCAAGCACTAAACTAGTTGGAAGAACAGTTACAACAACCCACACTAGAGCAACTTACCGGTGCAAGTGCAACTCGAATACAGAAGCACCCTCCGGGTATACTCTGCAAAGCGTTGGTCCAATGTCCGTACTAGGTACCGCGGTATACCCCCGCAGTCACCTATGTATGTCCCTAGAAAAGATAGGCAACTAGTTTTCCAGCACGTGAACAATCATCAGGCGGGTACAGTCGACAGTCGGGTAGACCATAATGAGCAGGGTATCAAGCCCGAAACCTGTCAAGGGTATCGAGAGAAAATGACCCGAAAGACAACTGAGGACCTCGAACGGATTCGAGACCCATGAAGCTCCGTGGCAAATGCAAACGACGGAATCCCCTAACAGATCCTCAATATGTGTTCTCCACAATGCTCAGTCCAACATTGGAGGGGTTATCTCCGCTGCCTTTCCTTACGCGACCTCGTGTTTAGCCCCTATGTTAGAGGGGGGTCCTGAATAATTTTCCGTAACTGGACTTCTACACTCCCTATTGTCAGACTCCAATTTTTGGTTTGGGTGGCCTTGGAGAATTTACTCTCCAACCTATTCCAAGGCCCTATTCCTGAGCTAGTGTATGCACCCTACAAATAGAAAAGTCTATTTGATTTTAATTAGCGTTGCTTTTAATGGTCTTTTTTTAAGTCACAAGGTGCGAAAGTGAAACTAATGGTGTGTAAAAAGACTCAAATAAAAAAGAACAAAATGTGTGGAAACAAAAACTTTTACTAAAATGCAAAACCAACAACTTTTCAATGAAAGACTTCTTTTCTTTTTCAAATTTACTAAGATTTCATGCAGTAAATACAAAGGACTTTCACTCAGATCTGAGAGCTACTTATACTTGACATGCACTGCAAAAACTTATGCAAAAAGACTTCTTTCCTAGCTACTGATGCAACAACACAATCTCCAAATCAGGAAGAAAATGAAACAATTTTTTTTATTTTATTTTATTGCAAAATAACGCAACAAGGAAAAATGATGACAAGAACAAAACCAAGAGAATGAAAAGAAAACTTTGGATTAAAGCGCAGATCGCAAAAAGAATCAGAGCACAAAATGAGAAAAGCAATCAAGACAACACCTGATTCTAACACTTGCCTAAAAACCACAAAACAAATATTTTTTCCCTTTTTCCTTTTCTATCAAACAATCAAATAACAAGCACAAGCTAAGGTTGAAATGCCCTAACCTGCTGACTGTGCAACCTCAGACTCTAGAACCCTGAGAGGAGTTCTTCTCACCACAGGAGGGGATGACCGCCCCTACCCAAGCTGGAAAGATACCAATCAAGCCCACGACTGTCACCAATACAGCACGCGTGCAAACGCGTGCTGAGCTACTACAGCGCGCGGGTACCCGCGTGCTAAACCTAAGCAGGTCGTGGGTCTGTATAAAAACTGAGATAAAACCACACGCAGACAGTCTAGTCCTGAAAAAGGCTTATGGTATTGACAACCAGAGTCTTTAAAAGGCTTAGATGCTATCACTTTAACAGAAAAGAAAGATTTGCAAAAAGAAAAACCAATGTAAAGAAAAACAACACAACAAGACAGACTGAAACACCAGACAATAAACCAATCAAGACCCAGACAGTATCCAGAAAGCCCCCTGAGAAGATAAACTTCTAACAGGGAAGAGGAGACTGCCTCTCGAGCTTCCTGAAAACTACACGCTACTGAAACTACTACAACACGCGGGCAAACACGTGTTGTAGAAAGTTAGGGCGCGGGTCACACGCGTGCAGGTCTTCTGCAGGCCGCGTGTACCTCTGTGTGTCCCGAGACTAACTGTCAAGCGTCAGTCAAGGAAAACTGGTATTGATAACCAGTTTCCCTACTAGCTTTGACTAACAAAAAACAAATAAGCAAAGAAACTGAAAATCTACTTCTTTGAACTACCCAAGAACCTCTAATGAAATTCGGAAACCCTAAGAGTAAAATGTCCCCAGTGGAGTCGCCAATTCTGTTGTGGGGTATTCTACCCTATGGACTAACAAGCTAGGGCTTTAAACTTGTACGTAGATCTTGACCCTTCATAATCTACCTTTAACCTTCTACCCTGAATCTAAAACCCTTTTCCTTAAGCAAACAAGGGAAAAACTAACTAACCTTTTTATCGACAGTTGGTGTAGCTCCTCCATTGATCTTTATCTCCTTGTTGTTGCTGCTCCTTCCACAAAGCAATCCTGCAATCAAGACAAAACTATGCATGCATGCTATTGTTCTACTAGGGGGTTAGAGATTAAACACAAATCACATAAAACATATAAGACTCATGTATTTGGGATGGGAAAAGTATCTTTTTATTGATCTCAATATGAACCAACTTACAATGATTTTTGAGACCGGCCACCGTTCCTCGATCCTGATCCTGGGCTCCTCCTCTTCTTTGTCCTCCAACTACTTTGCTTGAATTCTCCTAAAGCTTGAGGAAAGGCTAAAGGGTTGGGACAAAACGGATGACAATTGGGCAGAGTTTCTTTGCTATGATTTTTCCTCCTTTGAATAGTAACCCTACCCCTTCTTTTATAGGATAGAAGGAGCTAGGGTTTTAGACGAACTCTCGACCATGCATGGCTGGGAGTTCCAGTTAACTGACCCAAATCTTTTCGTCCCGGCGGAAACTTTCCTGATTTTTTGCTTTGTTAGGTAAACGCGGGCTGTAGTGGGCTAGCCCGTGGTCCACTGCATGCAGTAGAAGTCCAACAAGCGGTCCAACGCACCCAGTGAGAGGTTAGGGTGCGGGTTGATTGATTTAAGTGGTTTTTCAAGGTTTCATTCAGCATGGCTTTGGCAAGGAAGAGACATGAGTTGGCCTGATGCTAGGTAAGCCTGTGTGGTGCATTTTAGGGTTATAACATCTTCTTCCCCACATTCATGTCCCACCCCAGGAGTGTACACCTTCATTGTCACACAATCCATCGGCTGCTACACCTCCCTTTCCTTGGGATTCAACAACAGGTCAGATCAGGAAGTCTCAGAGCACCTTGGCTCCCAGAGTTCAAAATGCCCACAAAGGTCTCTAGGTACCCTCCAGGCCTCATACCAGGGAACCTATCCCCACACTTCTCCCTCCAAGGCTCTAGCCTTCTCCAAGGCATCCCAAGGAGAAGTGTACACACACTCAGATCCACCGAGGATCCATAGGGTAGGATCTGTTTTCTCCAATCAACATCTTCCCCTAACTACTCTTTGTAGTTAACATTCCAAATTTAATCAACATCATCTCATCTACATCACCCACATGCAGTTATAATGAGAAAACATAAAAGAATTTATTTAGAAACTCCAACTAGTTCAAAAGGGAATTCAACTTTTTCCCCAAAACATGAAATTCTATTTCATAATTCATCTTGGTTGTTGCCATATTATGAATTCATCCATCCTTGGGGTTTTCCACAGGCACCAAACTACATGCCATTTTTCCTGTAATGCTTCATCTTTCATAAAACCAACAAATTGTCAGTATTTGTTGTACATCATAATTCAATTGCAATATGTACAAAATCTTATGCAGTGATCTTAGAATTTCCTGCACCTAGCAATTCAATAAAAATTACCAACAATTTAATAAACTAGAATGAATTGTCATTCTATGCATATGAAAGTTCACAGTTGTTGGCCCTGGGTTGTTAAAGGAAGCAAAGATCAAGGAAGAAGAGGTGAAATGCAAACTTCGCGGAAGACACAGTGACTGTCACTAGGTCAAAGTGAGCAAAAGAGAAGAAAAGATGGAGTGAAGTGCAGGAAAGCAAGTTGTTGGATGAGGAGATCAAGAATGATAGATCAACAAAGAAGAAGGATCATGGACAAGTCAGCAAGTGGAAATATCCACCATGGGATGCTTTGGAGAACTACATGAGAAGTAAGGAAAGTCAGGCTAGCGAAGCCCTGTAAATATGGGTCAAGTTGACCTAGGATTTTATACATCTAGGGTTTTGGATGCCTAGGTTTTGGCCTAAGGCTGTCAGTGAGCTATTGTAATGTATAAATAGAGGTCAAGAGGACTTGGGTTGGGTTGGTATACATATAGGGTGTCATTGCTGATGTGAGTGATTATTATATTATGAGAGAGGGTGAACCACATAAGATCTTCAATTGGGTGCGAAGATCAACCCTACAGCTGGGTGTGCAGGGAGGGAAGAGAAAGAGAGGAGAAGAAAGGAGATATTCTAGCTAAGATCATAGACAAGAACTGTATGCTTTACCTCAATATAATATAACACAGTTTTGTGAACGTATCCCTAGAGAGAGGGTGAACCACGTATATTTTGTGTTGAGTATGTTTGGTATTTTGTATTTGTCATTCTTATACTGTTATTGCATTGCTAAGGTAGATCTGATAGATGCATGGAGTAGATCAAGATGATAAGTGATATATTAATGTTGTGTTGTTCATGTGTTAGATCCACTTGATATTACCCTTGGTTGTAGACATCTCTGTCTTGCAACCCCCTCATAACTTCTTCAGGTGAGACTGCATCTGCTTCAAAGGTGTTGTCGAAAGGGCCAGTAGTTAGGGCTTGTTGGTGTGCTCTTGGAGCTGAACCCTGGGTATGCCCTTGTGCCAAAAAATGTTCCATTGCCGAGACAAGATTCCTTTTAAGGGAATGTCAAGGTGGTTTCCATCAAAGAAAATGATTCAAAAGTGGATAAAGGATCAAGAGAAGGACTTCGTTGAAGTCCAAAATAAGAACCCTAAGCTTAGCAATGAGGATTGACTAGAAAGATATATCTTCACTGATATACATGAGATATTCTTTGGAGGGATCCATCAGGAGATATATGAGTGGCTAGCTAGATTAGCTGATACCCAAATCAAGATCCGATCCAGACTTCCTATGATTTGGACATCGGAGTTGATCAAGAAGGTAAAAAAAGATGATAACACCGTATCACGAGCAGTAGATCACTGGTTTGATAGTACCATTGGAGGGTACATCATAGATTTTGATGTTGACAGATTAGAGTCGTACAACCAAGCTGAAAGATATTTCTTCAAGAGATCCAGAGGAAAATCTCTACAATTCCTAAAGTTGAGACTCAATATGTTGTTGCATGAGAATAACATCTTGAAGACACAATAGATCGGTTGGATACAGAAAGGCTTATGTTCAAAAATTCGGAGAGCGACAGTGACACATGTTGATTAAGGTTGATTGTCATTGATGTCAACCCTTGAAGAAATACCTGTAGCACAAAGGTTTGGGTAATGGACCCAATAGTGTTTGATGTAAATATGCCTCATTATTGTTTTTTCATGGTTGATAAGAAGTAAATATGGATGAACTCCAAAGTGGTCCCCTTATGGTGAAATCCCTCACGGGAAGACGCTTTGTGCAGTAAGAGAACCCATGCTTAATTGTGGAATAATGAGATGAAGGAAAGTGAATTTGGCAGGGAAAATATCCTATATGGATAGTTCTTGTCATGTCATTTCCGGTGGTATGTGGAACGCCACATAATTCCTCACGGTTAGAGAGTTATGGCCATGAGAAGTTGAAGACCCCAGGTTTGGGTAATGGACCCAAGTTTGTTTGATGGGTAATGGTATGAGTTATGATATATTTTCAGATAATACTATTCTATATGGATATTACATGTCATTTCATTTTTTGTGGTATGTATAACGTCACATAACTCCTCACGGTTTGAGAGTTATGGCCTTACAAAGTTGGAGGACCCTCATATGTCATCTAGAAGCCCCAAAAGGTCAAAGTAATCAAAGTGGTTTAAGAGATTTTAAAAGGTAAATAATAA
>ML785864.1:759694-806134 GCA_009831015.1 Picea engelmannii
GATGATTTTAAGGATGGAAATTTATTTTAAAATGTAGAAACCTTGGTGAATCTTACTAATCCTTCATATGCCAACTATAAAATGTTTGGCGATATTTTTGTAAAAATAATCAAATTTCTAAGGATTTTATATAGTTTGTATAAATTTTTGGCGATTTTTAAGGTAAAATAATTTTATCTTATAGAATTTGGGCGAACCATTTTTAGAATAACGAATCTTTTTTTGGGAAAAACCTTGGAAAATTAGCCCATGAGCGAAATTTAGCCCCTAAAATCATCCCTGAATTTGATATGCCTGGAATAATTTAGTTCGTTACTTTTTATAAGCATGTGTGATATGTATCTGCAGTAAGTTGAAGTCAAAATCTAAACAATTCCTAAATCTAGTTAAGGATTTGGAAACACATTTCGAAGAACTTATTAATAAGATGAGCATCATGCATAATAAAGCAACTATGGCCTTCAATAATATAATCTCAAGTTACCAGGGCATGATCAGTAAAATAAAATCTTACTTGGTGAATTATTAATTCTCAAATCTCGAGTGCTAGAAATTCCATAGTGAAACAATAAAAGAAATCAGGAAATACAACATCTCATCACCATACTATTAGATAAGAGAAATTTACGATTTAACAAAAACAAAGGTGTGATTGGCGACTGATGGTGATCCATGTCTATTAGCAATAAATTCCACACTATTGATCATGTCCTTCGATAAGGTTTTGAAATGATCCATACAAAACCAGTAAGAAACAATATACCCAAAGTTTGACCAGACACAGTGAAAATCAGAGTACTGAACTGGTGGCTCGTCAACCCTTGGGGAATATTTAAAAGTGGTTAGTTACCTATAGATGCCTGCCAACACACTTGCTAAGTTAATTATTAACCAATTGATAATATTTCCAGTCTAATGAGAGAAGTCCATCGAACAAATCTAAATTTATGCGATAAGAGGTAGTGTTAAGATAAATAGAGGTATTTGCACAAATTTTTTTCTCCAGACTCCTGTCAACGGTCTCTACTAGAAACCCAAGGAACAATCCTTTTAGGAAGAAAAGACATAGGACCCATCATTTATCACAAGCTTAATTTAATCAATCTGAGGAGTTAATTGGCACAGATCCCTTGAATATAGGCCGAGGAGGCAAACGGTTAATGAATGCCAGTCTTGTTGTTGTATCTAAATCCAGTCAACAATTTTGATTGTGAAATATCCGACCGAATTCTCCATTGACTGATATTCATCACTGCTGCTAAATAACAGATCGTTTCCTTAATAACTCAAGAGAAAATCAGATCTGACATGTCACCATCATTCAAATTAAGTGGTTGTCACAAGATAAGAGATTTACAAAACTAAGATTTCATTACGAGTGTAATGAAACATCAGAGGAACATCATAGTGGATACCTAGGTTAGTTCAACAGAACTTTAACTGCTAAACATTTCTTTTAAAAAAATAAGGATTATTATACAATTTAGTGTAACTAATCATCGCGATTCTTATTTATGGAAATTTTATTTCATGAAAAGAGGGGTTTGTAACTACTTAAATTCGAATCGAGGAACAACTGAAAAAAGAGGTTAATTCCTTAAATTTCGGATCCATATCTAATAATCAAAATTTATCTTTTGGAAGTAGGAACAAATTCCATGTATCCTTGGTATAACTGAAGTTCCCCAATCCCACCTTTATTGTGTCCCCTAACTAAATTTCAGTTCGAGTTTGATTAGGAGTCTTATTTTAGTTAAGATTTAGTGGTTTAATTCTGTTAGGATACTACTCTAGGTTAACAACTCATTCTCTGAAGAAATGATTTATTTTTAATTAAAAATTCCTTTTTATTAAAAACATGCACACTTGTGCATATATCTTAATTTATTCTTGATATTCCTTTACTAATGTTTATTTAACCAAAATTTCCTTAACCCTTTTAATGTTTTATTTGGTCAAACATCTAGACTTAGACTCTTTGTCAATTTTCTAGTTTATAATTTAATAATAATTTGTATGCTATTTTCTAACAGAGGATAAACATTTATTTTATTCTTCTAGTCTTTATAGATTTTTATTGACTCACAATTTTGTTTATGTGACATGCCCTTCAAGATGCACTTCAGTGCTCCAAGGGTGCTACTCGTCATTGACTAGTTTGGAAGTTTTTTGGACACTTGGAGTCAACACTCCACTAGTCGACCTTATGAGAGAATAAGGGATTTTCTAAGGAAAAAGGATCATTCCTTATTGCATGCCCCTTAAAATTATTCATGAGTGACATTCTCAGTCTTCCCTCATGACATTGTGGCCCATCTCGGAAGGAGGTAATCGTTAAATTTTCGTTTAGGTCATGACATGAGTGTTAGTAGGTTGTGACACGGATGCTACCACACCACTCCCTCATCTGTCTGGTTTTTGCGTATGACCCCTTTACTCCATATGTGAGTCGGATTAGAAAGAATCACAAAGCCCGCATCCACTGACAAAAACAATGTCAATAATCCATATACATGAAATCCATATATAATTCATCATCAATAATATATGTGTATAAATCAAATAGTCAAACCAAAATACAAGTCCACTCACTGACTCAATCCAGAGTCCAAGGAAGTCTGTTGATTCCATCTACATATTCAACCTGTCACATTTCCTGCACACTCAAGAAACCTCATCATAACACCTGTCAATACTATACATCAATCAAACAACATATAAATCCCAATACTTAACACATCATAACTCATAAACCGAAACATAATCATAAAGTGTCATGTTTTAACCAAATAATGTGCTCGCAAATGTCCTCAAAGAATAAGTCAATGTATAAAAAGTGATCAGTGGAACTGGATGTTACATACAACCCTTATCGTTTTAAAGTTTGTCCCGAATTTTGTACAATGTAATAATGAAAGAAATAATGTATCTGATACTACTCTATAAGGAAACGGTTGACCCATCTCATATGCGTCCTCCCATGTAGCAGAGTGTGGACTATAACTGTCCCACTGGACCTTGACCTGGTCGAATATTCAACGTCGTAGTTGTCGAGTGCAATGTTCCAGTATGAATATCAGCTCCACTATGAGAGCCCCCTCATTTGATACCTGCAAAGAACTCAAATCAATAACATGTGACATATATGAGATATAATGATGTAAAACTGAAACATGAAACACATCATGCATACGCCTCAAAGAATCAGATAAAGCTAGTTGTTAATCCATGAGTCCTTTCCTTTCTACAACTTTGAAAGGTCCCACAAACATTGGAGAGAGTTTAGCACCCTTTCCAAACTTAATCGAACTCTTATGCGGCTTCACCAACAAAACTACTTTATCACCTACCTCATAAATGTGGTCTATATGGTGCACATCCACATAACTCTTTTGTTGGTATTGTGCTTCCTTAATCCTTTTCCTTATGGACTGCATCTGATCTTCCATTTCTTGAATCACATCTGGTCCCACCAAGACCTTGTCCTCTAGTCAATCCCAACTCAGAGGTTTCCTACACGGTCATTCGTAAAGAAACTCAAAAGGTGCCATCTTTATTATACTATGATAATTGTCAATGTATGCAAACTCTACCAATGGAAAAAATTATTCCTAGCATTTATGTTGATCCATCACATACATTTGAAGCATACCCTCTAAATTTTGATTCATTCTTTTTGTTTGTCCATCTATTTTGGGGTGATATTCTATACTTAAATTCAATTGTGTTACCAAATCCTCTTGGAAACTAGTCCAAAATCGTCCAGTGAATACCGATCCTTGATCAGATATTATCTTCCTTGGTACACCACACAATCTCACAATATCGCTAACAAAAACTATAGCTATGTCCGACACCTGATACGTCGTATGAATTGGAATAAAGTGTGCACTCTTTGTGAGAGTCTCAACGACCACAAAAATAGAATCATGTCTCCTTGCCGTAAGTGGAAATACAACAATAAAATCCATCGAAATGACTTCCCATTTTGATTCAGGAATCACATGTGGTTGTAACAATCATGCTAGATGTCTATGTTCGTACTTCACTTGCTGACATTCAATACATCTCGCGACATAGTTAACTATATCTGTCTTCATTCCCTTCCAAAATAACAAAGGTTTAAGGTCTTCCTGCATCTTCGTGACTCTAGGAAGAGCCATATACACCACTCGATGAGCGTCGTTCAAAATTAAATTTCTTAATTCATCATTTGGTGGTACATAGATTCTGATATTATATCTTAGTAGTCCATCATTGTCCAATGAATAATATTCATACCTCGGTACCATCATGGTATCTTGTCCAATATTGTCTTTAACTTTATTGTACCATTCGTCATCAATTTGTAATGCTAAAATAGTTTCTCAAAGGTTTGTTTGTAGTGGTATTATTGAGAAAATGTGAGGTCTCTGACTCAACACATATGCTACTCTGCTAACTGTTCCCTTGATATATGTGATCTCAAAATCGTATTCACTTAAAATTTCCAACAACCGCCTTAGTCATGCGTTCAAGTCACTTTGAGTAAAAATATGTTGTAATCCACAATGATCAGTTTTCAACTCAAATTTATGTCCAATCAGATAGTGTCTCCAAACTCTCAAGGCATAAGCAATCGTTAATAACTCCAAATCGTGTGTTGCGTAATTCTTTTCATGCCTTATTAGTTTCCTCAAAATGCATGTGATGAATCGACTGTCTTGCATTAGTAATCTACCCAATGCTTCCTTGGATGCATCAGTGCATACCAAGAATTATTTGTCCATATCCGTAACCTTCATTATCAGTGTTGTTGTTAATAATTCCTCTAGCTTTTGAAATGCTTCCCCACATTTATCAGACCATACAATTTTCTTATTCTTCTTCTGTAATTTCGTAATTGGATTTTCTATATTTGAAAATCCTTTGATGAAGCTTCAATAGTAACCTGATAATCCCATAAATCTATGTACTTCCTACACGTTTTTTGGTGCTGGTGATCCAAAAATGATCTTTAAAAGACTTGGTTGACTTTTAAGCATGTGTTAAATTACCACTTAGGAATTAAGAAAAGAAGAAGATCTTAATGAACGAATATTGTAGCCATCATAAATAATGAAGATAAGAAATTAAGCATAAGGAACAACAAACCATAACAACAAGATTGTTAATAGACTTCAACAAGGTTGCCTACATCTCCGAGCCTTTGTCTCAATGGGGGAGTATTTCTTATTATTCTTAAATGATTTAAACGTACATCAGAAATACATCAAATGGATTACAAAATAGTTTGTATGTGTTATGCTCGACCTCAAGAATCCAACACAACTGACAACACTAAAAAAGGTTGAGCGTAGCTCCCATAAATGGCCTCCAAAGTTCGCTTCCTCAATGTCTTTGTTGCATAAACATGGCTTGATCTTCACAATTTCTTCATCATTTTGTCGTCTCTAAAATTTTTAAAAACACTCAATCATTCCTTGATTATATAGAATTTGAGTTAGGGGTATAAAGCCCAACTTCCCCTCTCTTTCTAGGCTCTTTTGGGGCTCATATCCCATTTTCTAGGAAAAAAACCACTACAATCATGCCTAGATTTGGCTAAATCCTCCAAATTTGGCCAAATCCACCAAACTTATTCTAACAGGTGCAGCCTGAAAATATTGGTCCCCTGGTCGTATGGCACCCCTTGTGACTAGGGCCCTTAAAATTTTACCTAGCCAACATTAAGCATATTCAGACTACCACGTGGCGCCCTCTGATTGGGCCACGTGTCACCCCATAATTGGCTCTAGCCACGCCAGCCTGCCCAATCAGTGTCCGACGTAAACATCTGTACTATCACGTCACCTATCCAATTAGCTTTCATGTCAGCATATGTACTACCACATCATCATCCATACTGCCATGTCAACATCCATACTACCACATCACTGCTCAGTCACCTTCCACGTGTCATCCGTACAACTGCCACAATAGAATTTTGTACAACCACGTCACTGCCCAGACACTTACCATGTGTCATCCATATGGCTACCATGTCAGCATTCTATATATCCATGTTTCGTGTCGGTACAGTGCCACATGTCGCGTCCATACAGTGCCACGTGTCAATTTTTTATTGGTCCACATTTACCCCCGAAAATGCCAAAAATGAGTGACACATGTCACCTCCTGGTGTTGCCATGTGTCATGATGATGTCAGCATGATGTACTGCCGATGTCAACATGACATACTATTTATGTCATCATGACTAGCTACTGACATCATCATGACGTACTGCTGACGTCAGTGTTGACTTTGACTTTTTTTTGCATGTTTTAGAAATCGATCAAAATGCGATAACTTTCACATACGGTGTCCATTTTTGAAAAAAAATATATGGTCGGAATTGGAGCGATGAGCCCGTCGTAATGGCATTGGTTTCATCCAATTCCGAGAAATTTCTCGGAATTGGATGAAACCAATGCCATTGCGTCGGGCTCATCGCAAATCAATGCAAATCCTTGTGAATCATTGCAAATAGTGAATCGCAAATCAATGCAAATCATTGAAACCAATGCAAATCCTCCACGATCCTTCCTTCTTTCTTACAAAAGTCGTCGTTGCACCCCACAGTGATACACTTGGATGTATAAGTCCCAAAGCTAATAACTCCAATTTCATTTTCAAGTCTTGCAATTTAGGTGTCAACATTCGATAAGGCATTCTAGCAATCAGTTATGTTCTAGGATTTAGATCTATAGTGAATTATGATTCCCTTTTTGGTGATAAACTTGGTAGTTCTTCAGGAAAAACTTCAACAAACTCTGACACTACATGAAGGTTTTATAATCCTTCTGTGTCCCCCTTTTCATTAAGCGCTAATATGGCATTTAACTTACATTGCTTGCGCATACTTTTTTATAGTTGTAGGGAAAAAATAAATCTCAATTACACTCCTTGGTTTCTTCCTACAATTACTCTACTTAGTCCCAAATCATCAATCAAAACTAATTATTTTGTCTTACAATTAAGTATTGCATCGTGTGATTCTAACCAATCCATTCCAATCACAATGTCATAATATCCCAAGATTGTGACATACATGTTTACACTTGTAACAAAATCACCCAAGTTAATGTTACAATTCTTAACTTTTCTTCCAACCTTTTGCTTGGCACCAGATGCCATTTCCACATATCTAAACTCATATTGTTCGATTTCCTTCACCTTAATTATTTTAAGCGAAACGCTAGATATAAAACTCTTTGTAGCTCCTTGATCTATCAAAACACCAAAATGTTGATCAACTATCATACCTAAAGTCTCAAGCATTATAGACCGATTCTCAGCCTAGCAGTTATTAACTATTGTATGAATCCTATGGGCCTTGCCCAAATATCCCATTGTCGTATGTCTAGTTGATCCGATAGCTCTTGCATTCTCAATAGGAAAATATTTCTGGTAGTGTGGGTCTCCACAAGTCCAACATCCATTCTTAGGGTCGGTGCTCCTAGTCCCAGAGGAAGAATCTGTTGGTCTAGGGTTCTGAGGCCCAGATATGTTCTGCAAGAAAGATCTAGATTGTTGTTGTTGTTGAGGACGACGTTTTTGTTGTTGTTGTGGTACTCTATATGAAGTCCTCTGACTGGTAGTCGGTCTATGTGGCATAGAAAATACAGGTCCTCTGTGTGTATTGTGATGCCCAGAAGTCTGCCTAACAGGTGTTTGTTGTTGCTGCGCTTGATGCAGTGTTTGTCCTATCTGCCTGGAAGGATTCCTACCTTGACCCCCACTTTTAAACTCTTCTTCGACAACAAAATATTTATGTACTGCATCGTGCAAAGTCTGAGGCATAAATATCCTCACCTTGGGACAAATGTTGAAGTTGACAAAATACAAACTTGTTAAACTTTAATTTCTCAGTGTTCATATGGAGAGCGTATCTGAGAAAATCCATGAACCTGGCCTCATACTTCGGTATTGTACAAATTCCATGTCGTAAAGCATTGAATTCATTAAGCTGGCGCTCAATGAACTCCTTAGAAAGGTATTTCTCTTGGAATCATTCCTCAAAAAATTCCTATGACACATCTTCAATAACCATGTTTAGTTGTGGTAAGAGTGTCTTCCACAAAATAAGCACACTCCCTTTCAGTTGAAAGACCACCATGCAGACCTTCATGTTGGAGGTATAATTGCGCAATGCAAAGAAAATCTCCATATTCTCCAACCATGCCTCGACGGCTAAACCATATGTGGCACCCCAGAACTCGAAAAATTTCACCTTCTCAAGTTCTCTATGAACATTGCTACTAACTATTAGAGGGAATTGTGAACCCTCATTGGGCACAAACTCTCTTCCCTCATCCGGATCAAGGTGATTTATCAATGTCTCTAACATCCTCTGAAAGGATCTCATCATACTTACCACATCTCTCACTGCAACCTGCTCCTACTTAGTGGTTTTCTCTTCTCCATGTGGAGTAGATCCCTCTAGTGTAGATGCACTCAAAGGAAGCGTACCTCTTCCTCCTACACCTCGACGTCTTCTCATCCTCTGTCCTCTTACCATGATACCTGTATGGAAAAATTTCAAATTGTATTAGCGATACATATTTATTTATAATATCAAACAGTGGAAGGCGTAATGGGTCTGGTGTCATAGAGTGGAACCTGGTTTGATACCATATGTAACAACTCTTCCATACACATCACAAGGTAAGCGAATACAATGAAGTAACAAATTTTTTTTTGATCAACAAGTTAAGATAAAATTCATGATGACAATCACATAAGCAAAGACAATTAATTACAATGACATCAATATATTTACTCGATATATTCACATTCAACATCAATATAGTTTTCAATTAACCATAATATACCTCCTATGCAACATAAAACATAATTCAATGATACAATTACTTGAAGAAATTTAATAACAACAGGTCTTACCAAGATAGCAAGATAATCAATATCTACCTACCCAACATCCTACCCTGCAAGGTTAGGATCTTCAAGACACATAATCAATGCTCAAGTCCAGGATTCATCCAATCGATCTTGACCATTTAAGGTCTCAGGATTGGCAGTTTTTCTGAGGAGCATGAATATATCTATTCCCTTAACCAATCCTAGTCTAAAAATTCAAGACTAAATTCACAATATTAACATGTAATTAAATCTTCATCATGCTACACAATTGTAACCATTTTTCTTTTTGAATGAAATAAATCCAAAAATAAATCCAATGTTTCTATAACATAAACAAATGTTGGAATATAAAATTGAAACAACCCTCCAATGAATCTAATCAAAATGCGTAAGAGGTTACCCTTATGTCACAAGGGTTGACAATATTATCATTTCAGAAGGGTGATCAATTAATGAATTAACTCAACCTAACCTCAACTTTTAGGTTAAACTTTAATATAAATCAACATACTAACTAGTAGATATATGTGGATGTATAAAATATCACCATAAGTGGAATCTAATACTAAATATTTGTAATGAACTATCAATTAATTTAATATGTCTCTCTCTCACTTAATGTAATTTGATATATATATATATATATATATATATATATATAGAGAGAGAGAGAGAGAGAGAGAGAGAGAGAGAGAGAGATAACTGTGAGAACAAATCCTTGCTCAAAAATTCTGATATGCCTAGAAGAATTTAGTTTGTTAATTTTTATAAGCATGCATGATATGTATCTCTAGTAAGTTGAAGTCAGAATCTCAACAATTCCTAAATCTAGTTAAGGATCTGGAAACACATTTCGAAGGACTTATTAATAAGATGAGAATCATGCACAGTAAAACAACTATGGTCTTCAATAATATAATCTCAAGTTACGAAGGCTTGATCAGTAAAAGAAAATATTACTTGGTGAATTATTAATTCTCAAATCCCAAGTGCCAGAAATTCCATAGTGAAATAATAAAAGAAATTAGAAAATATGACATCTCATCACCATAAGATTGGATAAGAGAAATTTACAATTTAACAAAAGCAGAGGTTCGATTTTCCATCAATGGCGATCCATGTCTATTAAAAATTAATGATGCATTGTTTATCAGGTCCTTCAATATGGTTGTGAAAGGATCTGTATGAAGCCAATAATAAAAAATATACCCAAAGGTTGTCTAGACACAATGAAAATTGGAGTACTGAACTGGTGGCTCGTAAACCCTTGAGGAATATTTAAAAGTGGTTGGTTACCTAGAGAAGACTACCAACACACTTGCTAAGTTAATTATTAACCAAGTGATAAGGTTTGCAGTCCAGGGAGAGCAGTCCATCAAACACATAGATATTTACGTGGTAAGAGGTAGCGTTAAGACAAACAGAGGTATTTTCACAAATCTAACTCTCCTATCAACAATCTCTATTAGTACCCCAAGGAACAAGCCGATTAAGAAGAATATCCATAGAACCCATTGTTTATCACAAACTTAATTCAATCGATATGAGGAGTTAATTGGCACAAATCCCTTGAATATATGGAGAGGATGAAAACGTTTAATGAATGCTAGTCATGGGGTTGTATCTAAATCCAATCAATAATTTCGATTGCAAAATATCTGACCGAATTCTCCATTCACTGATCTTCATCACCGCTGCTAAATAATAGATCATTTCCTTAATAACTCAAGAGAAAATAAGATATGGCATGTCACCATCATTCAAATTAAGTGGTCGTCACAAGACAAGAGATTGATCAAACTAAGATTTCATTATGAGTGTAATGAAACATCATGGGAATGTCACAGTCGAGACCCAAGTTAGGTCGGCAAAACTTTAATTTATAAACCTTTCTTTTAAAAAAATAAGAATTATTATACAATTTAGTGTAACTAATCACCGTGATTCTAATTTATGAAACTGTTATTTCATGAAAGGAGGGGTCTGTAAGTACTTAAATTCGAATTGAGGAACATATGACAAAAGAGGTTAATTCCTTAAATTTCGGATCCAGATATAATAATAAAAATTCATCCTTTGGAAGTAGGAACAAATTCCATGTATCCTTGGTATAATTGAAGTGTAGCGAAACGCCGAAAGTATACAATGTAGAAGTGGTAATCTAGTAGTTTTTTCCAAGTAAGGGTGTAATGGTTAAGAGGTGAACGTTATATATATATCCTGAAGCGAATCTCGATACAATTTCTGCTGCAGTGAATTGTGCATTAGAAATTCGCTTAGAATAAAAACTAATTGGTTGTGATTATAAGGTAACTAGAAACAAAATAACATTTATCCCAACCATATTTATAAAATATTACTTATTCAGTATCACTAAAATTATGGGTTCCATTTCATTCTTCAACCACAAAAAATTAATATGTACATGACCTACAAATTAATCTGTAAATTACATAATCCATGCGTTCATCCAATAAATAATGGGTGATCAAACACTACATAATCTCTCGAATTAGATTACGAAATGTAATAGAAAATAATGAAGTATTAAATAAACAATAACTTAACCATAAATTAAAATATCGTAGCCACAAGGATATTGATTCGAATGGTTGTTCTTCAATCCCCAAGCTTGAGCACGTCCTCTTGCTTGCTAATATTTATACTTCACCGGTACTTCCCAACCAATGCTAGGGGTATGCTTCTTCCCCCTTATCCCACTCGAGCCGCAAAGGGGCCACACACAAAAAACAAAACACAATAGCACAAAATTTCCCTCGCAAGGAGAGGCTTCTACCTCTTGCACAAGTTTGCATCCCAAATCTCCATAAGTAAACTAGTTAGTACAAATTTCAGCAGCATAATAGTCATCCAACAGTAGGGTCCCTTCTCTCTTCCTCGTCATTTCTTTTATAGAAAAATTTGCATTGACACATGTCCTCTCATGCACAAATAAACAATTTTAAATAATTAAATTAAGGATTATTTATCCACAACACATGTCACACTCTCCCCAAGTTGCGCGTGTTAAATCCCTTTTTATTTTAATTAATTAAAAATTTTCCCTCAAACTCCCCAATTTGTTCTTAGTTTTCCTCTTAGTTGTCTCTTAGTTCCCCAATCCCACCTTTATTGTGTCCCCTAACTAAATTTCAATTTGAGTTTGATTAGGAGTCTTCTTTTAGTTAAGATTTAGTGGTTTAATTCTCTCAGGATACTATTCTAGGTTAACAACTCATTCTCTCAAGAAATGATTTATTTTTAATTAAAAATTTCCTTTTTTATTAATAACATGCACACTTGTGCATATATCTTAATTTCTTCTTGATCTTCCTTTACTAATGTTTATTTAACCAAAATTTCCTCAACCCCTTTAATGTTTTATTTGGTCAACCATCTAGACTTATACTCTTTGCAAGTTTTCTAGTTTATAATTTAACAATAATTTGTATGTTCTTTTCTAACATAGTCTAAGCATTTATTTTATTCTCCTAGTCCTTCTAGATTTTTATTGACTCACAATTTTGTTTATACGATGTGCCCTTCATGACACACTTCCATGCTCCAAGGGTTTTACTCGCCATTGACTAGTTTGGAAGTTTGTCAGAGACTTGGATTCAACACTCCACTTTTCGACCTTGTGAGAGACTAATGGATTTTCTAAGGAATAAGGATCCCTCCTTATTACGATTCCCTTAGAATTCTTCATGAGAGACTGTCTCAATCTTCCCTCATGGAATCATGGCCCATATTGGAATGAGGTAATCGTTAACCTTTTGTTTAGGTCATGGTGGGAGTGCTAGTAGGCTATGACATGGATTCTTCCACACCTCTCCCTCATATGTCTGGTTTCTCTGTATGACCCCTTTAGTCCATATGTGAGTTGGATTAGCAAGTGTCACCAAGCCTGCATCCACTAACAAAAACAATATCATTAATCCATATACATGAAATCCATATAGAATTCATCATCAATGACATATGGATATAAATCAAATACTCAAACCAAAATACAAGTCCACTCCCTGAATCAATCTGAAGTCCAAGGAAGTCTGTTGATGCCATTTGCATCCTCAACTTGTCACGTTTCCTGCACACTCAAGAAACCTCATCATAACACGTGTCAATACTATACATCAATCAAACAACATATAAATCCCAATAGTCTACACAACATAACTCATAAACCGAAACATAATCATAAAGTGTCATGTTTTAACCGGATCACTTGCTCACAAGTGTCCTCAAAGAATAAATCAATGTATAAAAAGTGACTACGTGGAGAAGTTTACACTTCAGAGATATGTGAATTAGGGATGTGGCATGGGGCCAAGTATGTAGATATTACGGTATTTAAATGTTGCATATATGGTTAAATACCTTATTGTGTAACTTGATTTGTATAACACAAGTCTTTAGTAACTACATAAAAACTTGAAGCTAATTTTTGTTTCAAGGGGTAAAGTATGTAATGCCCCTCCTTGCCTAACTTTTCTTAAGAAGGATTAGGAGGTTACTCCAAGGATTTACTTAAGAGTTCAGTTTTCGTATTTCTAGTTATTCTATATGTATGTGACTTATATAATGAACTTTCTTGATAGGATGCATTTTATTATGTGAATTTGTGACTTGTGTTTTTCTAAATTTGATCTTAGACAATTGTTAACTATATCAAAGAAATTACTAATGTTGTGAACCAATGAACTTGTATGGCAAGGGAGAATAATACTTGATAGTATGACCTATGGAAGG
This sequence comes from Picea engelmannii, assembly GCA_009831015.1. NCBI lineage: Eukaryota > Viridiplantae > Streptophyta > Pinopsida > Pinales > Pinaceae > Picea > Picea engelmannii. The sequence goes on from ML785864.1 coordinate 773,349, forward strand.
GAATGTATATTGAGTTAATAAATTTTAGTTACTTTTTACACAAGTATTTGTGTATGTGCGGGCCATGGGGTGAGGCCTTTCCACCTCACCAACATATGGGTATGGACTCAGAACCATGTCTTGACAAAGAAATGGAGTATTTAATAGAAAAATATATGAAAGATACCTATGTCACGGAGAAAAGGATGCAGAGTCCATTTTTTTGATTAGGATAAATAGTTTTCATAGTAAGGGCGTGAAATCCTTACTCCCCAACAGTAAACTTCCAAATTCCAAGCTAAGCAAGGTGATTAAAATGACCCCCTGATTAATTATCAGGAGAGATTAATTACGCACTTGGGAGGGGCACCTTTTAAAAAATAAAAAAATAAAGAAATAAAAAAATAAAGTAATAAAGGGGAAATGGGAAGGGGCACCATGTGGCCCATGCATAATAGATATCTTTTATTTAAAATAAAATAAAAATAAGGGGCTTTTGCATGAGAGGGTGAGGTGTCAATGGGTTGGAATTGTATAAATAGAAGGGAAAACCATGGAGGAGAGGGAATATACAAGGGAAAATGGGGGAATGCTACTAAATTTTTGAACATGCTAAAACTTAGCTAAATATAGAAGTGACACTTTGGTGTTGGGGTTTTCAGTGAAGTAGTGGTTATGATTCCATGTAGCTCAGAGATCTCAGGGGAAGATTTTTTCCCTGAGAGAATGTGGGAGGAAACTAGTTGGAAATTAGTAAGTTGGCATAGGAAAAAGTAGGAGATTGGAGTTCTTATCCAAGGGAAACTGAAGACAAAAATATGAGAAAGGAAGACTATGAGCATGTAAAATATTTTAGTAACTACATAGTGTAGAGATAAATTTTACAATTTTATTACTACCAAATATTTCTTGGATAATTATGTGTGTATACTTACATCAATTTTTGAACTATTATGAGTACAATTTTTCACTATTGCACTAACTTGGATATTGTAGCTCAAGGGAAATTGCAACTTGTGGGTCTTGCTAGAGAAATAATGCTATAAATTACCCTAAAAATGGGTGGGTAAGTGTGTGTGGTATAGCAGAGGAATTCATATTTCACCATAAGTAACCTTGATGTTGTTGTCAAAGTGTGAATTCTGGATGAATAAAATGTTACTCGGTAGAGTCCTTTTTATTCCCTATTTCTATACATTAAGAATGCATGTGACACCACATATATATATTTATATAGTATATGGTAGACTTGGCATAACTCCCTTAAGTTTGGATATACTAGAAGATAGAATCTTGGTAGGACCTAGAATCATTCAAGAAATGGAAGAGAAAGTATCGTTAATTAGACAAAGATGGAAGGATATGCACATAGAAGGGATCGTATCAATGAAGTGGGGGATCGTGTCTTTCTACAATTTAAACCTAAGAAAATTTTCAAAAAGTATGGAAAATAATCCGAACATTCCCCTTAGTTTGTGGGGCTATTCTAAATCTTGGAAAAGATTGGACTTGTAGCATATCACCTTGCTTTGCCACCAATATTGCATATTATGCATAATGTTTTCCTTTTATATATTTTAAGGCATTATATTTCTGATGCATCTCACATTCTGGATTGGAAACAATTGAATCATTTGTAGGTCACAAATGAGGGGGTTCTAAAGGAAAAAAACAATATGTATACTAGACCATCATACACGACTACTCATATGTCATCTAGTGGACTAGGTAAAATTTCAATGGGATCTGTATAGTCCAAGTTCCACCACTTGGGAGGATGCAACATCTATGCGCCTTGAGTACCCATTTTTGTTTACTTGAGAAATTTTGGGCCGAAGTTTTGTTTCAAGAGGGGAAGTGTGTAATGCCCCTCTTGCATGAACTTTCCTTTCATATTGAGACAAGACTTATAGGCTATTTTTCTTTGTTTTGTTGAATGTGTGCTAGTATATGATTCAAATAAGGAGAAGTCCATTATAATGTTTTGGAAATATTATTCATTATATTATGTATATGTTTATATATCATTAACTATGTACATGGATGTTGTGATAAATTATGTGTTTGGGATGATATGATGTGGTATGATTGACTAGTGTTTTTTTCAAAATTTGATCTCGGACAATTGTTAACTATATCAAATCAATTACTAATTTTGTGAACCAATACACCTTTGGAGGGGAGTAGGGTACTTGGCAATGTGACCTATGGAAGGGAATGCATGTTGAGCTAATAAAGTAATTTATTTTTTATGTGAGTTTTTGTGCATGTGCATGCCATAGAGTGAGGCCTTTCCAACTCACGAACATATGGGTGTGGACTCACAACCATGTATTGACTAAGACATGGAGTCTTTAACAACAAAATATAATAAATGCACCTATGTCGTGGAGACATGGATGCATAATTCATATTGCCTAATTAGGATAAGGAGTTGCATAGTAAGGGTGTGGAATCCTTACTCCCCAAAGCTTCCATATTTCCAATCTAAGCAAGGTAAATATAGCTTGGACCCTCAGGGGATTAAGAGAAGTGATTAATTACCCACTTAGGGGGAGATTGAGAGAGATCAAATTGCCCCTCCTAAGTGGGTAATTAATCACTTCTCTTAATCCCGTGAGGGTCCAAGCTATATTTATATTTACCTTGCTTAGATTGGAAATATGGAAGCTTTTGAGAGTAAGGATATATATATAAGCATGAAGGCATTAACAAAATAAAATAAAATAAAATTATATATATATATATATATATATATAATAATAATAATAATAATAATAATAAAAGGGGAATTGGAAGGGAGCACTATATAGCCATGTAAATAAATATTATTTTTTTAATTTTAAGAAAATAAAAGAAATGGGTTTTTTTGGCACGAAGGGGTGAGGTGTCATTAGAGATAAATTCTTTAAATAGAAGGGAAAATGATGGAGGAAGAGGAGAAGGGATGACAGATAGGAAAATAAGCCAAATTCTTTCACAGAGTGAGACTTTTCTAAATCTAGAAGTGAGACTATGGTGTTGGGGGGAATTCAGTGAAAAAGAAGTTATGAACCCATGTAGCTTGGGGGTCTAGGGGGAAGAAGTTTTACCTAATAGATTCTAAGAGGAAAATCAGTTAGCTTTCAAAAGTTGACAGGTGAAGTTGCAATATTAAATCACTAGTCCGATAGCTAAGGAAGAAAGAAAAAATACACCGATATAAAAACTCCTTTCCTAATTTTAATTTGGGTTTATAAACTCTTGTGAATTTAATTATAGTTGAGATTTTAAATAGTGATGTAAAATTTATTTATTTTTATGAAATAATTAGACCTAGTTAAAACTAACCTTGTATGCATTTAGTCTAGAAAATAATGTGTGGATAAGTGATTACAGGTTGAGTATATAGTAACTTTAAGCTATGATTCACTGCTGAAATTACTAGCAAATCATGAAGTTTTGACTAAATTGTGGTGTATGTTTGATTCTATGCCCATTCTTCGTTGGTAGATAATATTGCAAGGTTGGCTTACTAAGTATTAGATTTTATTTTTATTTTAATCCTTTATCATGGTAATAAAAAATTATTGATTTTATTTATTTCCTTAAAACTAATTTGGGGTTGTTATTTTGTTGGCTTGAAGCATTCTAACATATTTTTATTGATTTTGTTTATTTACTTAAATATAATTTGGGACGGTTATTTTGTTGGCTTGAAGCATCTAACATATTTTTCATGTCATATGGAATTATAGATGGGTTCTATTTTCTTTTACAACTTTAGTTTAAAATTCATCCGCCATTTTTTCACAAAACTGCATGCAAAGTGTTTATCTTTAATGTCCTGGGAATGGATGAGTATAATTGTGCACTTATGCATCTTTATGATTTAATATAAGAATGATATCAATATAAGTCTCATTGGTATGCATGTTTTGTGTAACCTCTCCCTATAAAATCTATGGGCAATTAAGAAAAATATAGCTCTAATAGGCATACAATTTCTCTTATTAAAAATTTGTAGGCATGAAGAATTACAACACTATGCGCATACATTATTGAGTGGTATTCCCATATTGTTTGAGTTAATTTCTTTGTTATAGAATTTGTTTTAGTTTCTTTACTCTCCTTTGAGGAAGTGAAAATTTTGAATTATATTATGCCTTTCCAAGATTTATATGTTGGATAAATTATTACAAATTCTACAGAGTTTTTTTTAATTAGATAGTTCTATTAGTGTTAACAATTAACTAGAGATGCCATAGAGAAAATAAATGTGGGGTTATGCATTGATTATTACTATGTCCTTGCTACCAAATGCTTATTCTATTGCATTTGTGTGTCTCTATCACATGTTACAAACGCAGTGGCTTTGGCATGTATCTATAACTATTTTTCTATGCTAGTTACAATGATACTTATATTTGATTTCTCTCTAAGTAGTTTATATATATATATATATATATATATATATATATAATTATAATTTAGTATAAGGATATTATAATTGCATTCGTGTTGTATTTACAACATGTCATAAACGCTTTGTCCTAAACTTATGTTCTAGGTTTCTTTTTGGTTGTTGTTGGATTTCAATAGCTCTCACAATGGTGTTGAAGTAGTTACTCATAGAAAATGTGACATATGGATACTAGTCTGAACACATTATATTTAAATCAGTGTGGACAATGTGCGTCGTCTCTCGTGTAAATCCTTCTGCAACACCCATTGAGCACAAACGCTCCTTGGGAAGAATTGAACATGATTTAGGAAAGAGAACACAAGGGGCATGCAATCAGTCGGGCAAACAAAGTTTTATAGGAATGGTCAGAAGCACATTGGGTGCATGTGCCTCACTTTCCTTGCGATGAAGGATGAGGACTTAGGGTTGTGGTTGGGAAAGGACATGGCGAATTGGGCACACACAAGGGACATGCGATCGGTTGGGAAAACAAAGTCTTATAGGAGTGGGTAGGATCACCTTAGGTGCATCTTTGTTATGTGCAGACCCATGGGGGAATGTGCAATGAAGGATGAGGAATTGGGGTTGCGGTTGGGAAAGGATGGGGTGAGTTGGGCGTGTGCTGAAGGAGTGGACCCACCTTCTCTTGGCAGCATGGACAGGTTGGAGAGGTTGGATGACCCCATGCATCGACACACCCATGAATAGTCACGCCAATCGGTTCAAGGAAACACACAAGGAAAGGGTGCTCCAAAGAGGTTGGGGCATGTCTGTCTGAAAGGATGTGATGGTTCATGAACACAAGTGTTCAATGGGTACATCGATCCATAAAGGGGTGCATTGGTTCATTTGGGCACGTTGGTCTATGAAGGGGCACAACACACCTAAACGATGCGACAATTCACGAAAGTGACATTTGGAGTCCATATAAGAACATAAGGCACACAAGAAAAACATATCACAATAACATAAATCGAGTTGGAGAGTGCGGTTTGCGGCTTGGTATGAGGTAACAAAGTGTGTTGAAGATGAAGGTGAAGTGTGAAGGCTTGGATTAGTCTCTTGTTGGAGTGTCTTGGGCAGGGCACACGATAGAGAGGCACAAAGGTTAGGCAAGACAATGTGCATGACGGGGAGAGACTGTGAAAGTCAGGCTCAAGTTGCAATAGGGAAACTGAGGTGTATGAGAAAGTATGCAAGTCAGGATGTGAATTACTTGAATTCTTGTATATCTATGTATTGATTTGTGAGCTCCTCTTTGTAAAACATTGTAACAACATTTGTATAGTAGAGGACTTATACAAGTGTTAGGCATGGTTTGTGTTGTCGAACCATATTTGTGTCTCTTATGTATGAATTGTTTCATGTTCTTGGTTTCGTAATTGGATAAGTATAAGAACTATGTAATTGTTTAAGTAAAGAATGCAAGTGTAGTTGACACGATTGGCTCAAGGAAGAGTATGGGTTCAACTTGAGTGAGGCGTAATCTAGAAAAACTAATTTCGATTTAGTCAAGATGCCAAAATGAAACATTGTGGTGCTACATGACCCCAAGTGTCAAGAAAATTGGGTGCACCTTGTCGAATTGGATCCCTAGGTGGAATATGGGTGCGCGACATCTTGGAAAAAATGTTTTGAAACCATGTTAGATTGAGCTTAATAAATAATTATTTGGTAAAGGCTATAAATGGTAGAAGTTATTTTTTTTTAAATAACACGTGTGTTGATCCATTTTATTCAAATCTGAAAATTTATGTTGAATTCCCAAGTATATCATACAATAATCATAATTGAAGAGTTTCCATAAAACTCGTTGTTTTTTACCATGATAGTTTGCAACCTTGTTTTGAGCATTTATTTATAAATTATTGTTTTAAGACAAGTGTGGATGAAAACAAAGTAATGGATACTTATTTAACCTATTGGTCATAGTTCAACTTAGAGGCAATCATTTATATTAATGAGTGGTTTCATTAGTTTTTTTTTTTAAATAAAATAGAACAAATTCTCGGTGTAAAAAAAATTCATGTTTTTCTCTATTATTGGTTTTATTATTGGTTTTGACAAATTTATAACCATAGGGTGAATGTTCAACTCATGTATAGGTAATACTAGAAGAGTTATCAATTTTATTTATACCATTGTGTTTGGAATGCACGAAACAAAAAGATTTAGTATGTTACTTCTCCATTTTGTTTGTCAAACACTAATTGTGAACCCAAAAAGCTAATTGGAATGAAATGAGAGTGTAATTCTTGTTGTGAATAGAAGATTGTTGTTCTAATGAAATAGACACAACTTTCATTGTAATTTTAAGGTTGGTAAATAGATGAAGGAATACATTTATTGAATAGAGTTATTGAACACATTTACGGTTAATGGATCTGTGGTGCACTACTAAATATAACTTATATACTATTATATGGATCTATGGTGCATTATTGAATGGAGATTTTGTGGTGGATTTGTGGATCTAGGATGAATGGATCTACGGTGCACTATTGAACGGAGTTAGTTGTGGGTTGCAACAATTGTTGTTTTTGTTTCCATTCAAACCCCATGGTAAATCCAGTGCATACGCTCTTTCTAACTCTTATTTATTTTTTCTTCTTTCTCTTATGACTTCCAATATGACAATTTCACCACAAATACCAAAACATCTCAAGGTGAGACCTAGAAAAATAACCCTAAACAATCTATATAAACTTATAGAATCATTAGAAAAAGGTAGAGAAGAAAGAGAAGCCAAACTTCAAACAGAGTTAGAAGCAATGCTTGATAATAAATTTAGATATTTTCAAGATGAGTTTCATACAAAAATAAAAAATAAAATATTAGTATTGGAGACCCAACTGCAAAAAAATGGAGGTTAGATTGCAAGAAATAGAAAAATAAAGCCAATGAAAAAAGAATCAAACCAAGGAGAAGAGGTCAAAGAAAAACATCATCATAGGGACAAGACTAAAGAGCTAGAAGAAAAACTAATGAACAATTTGTCCCTAAACAATTTGGAGAACAAATTGGATAATAAACCCATTAAAGAGGAAATGAATAAGATCCTACAGTTAGACCATGAGTTTAACAAAAGAGCCTTAAACCTCATTATTTTTGGTATAAAAGAACATGAATATGACGTAACATTCAAGGAAGAGCCAAAAAATAGATCACAAACTGAAACAACTTGCCTCGTATAAGAAAAGAGGCTAGGAAAAACAATTGAGCATAAAGATTGGTTGATTCAGGTTAAGGTAATCTCTAACGAACATAAATATGGCATAATTAGTAAAAATCCAAGCTTAAAAGGAGCATGCATATTATAAATGAATACCTCATTCCAGAAGACCAAGTGGAATTAAGGAAAGAAGTTCAAAAGGTAAAAAAAGCTAGGAAGGAAGGAAAATGGGTGATAATTAGGAATCAAAAAGTTGTTCTCAAGGATAGATACCAAAAAGATTATAATAAATAGGAATTTGGGACACTTTGTATGCTCTCATGGAACTTCAATGGATTTCAATGTAGAGAATGGCCTATATTAAGTTGTATACTGAGTGAAATTGATATTATATTTCTGGTTGAAAATTAGGAGCATGATGAATCTAAAGTCCATAACATAGAAGGATTTGTATTGTGGCCAGACTAAAACAAGTAATACTCCTATAGAGGGATTGGAGACATAGATTTCTATATAAAAATGAACATTTCTCCTCACATTCGACTTCATAAGAAGGACCATTTCAATCAAAATATTTGCATGGAGATTTCTAATATTAATGCTAAGAAGATTCATATAGAAATATTTTACTTCACACCTATCAATTCTACTTTTTATAAGAAAAAAAATATAGATTAGAATTATGCCTACAAAAAACTATAATAAGATATTTACAGTCTAAGAAATGAAGGTAGTTTCCTCTTGCTAGGAGAATTTAATGTTAGAACCACAACTAATCAAGCTATTCTTCTAAGAAATCATTCCAACCCTAATCCTCTTTATCTAGATGAGGAAATGTTTCTTGCTAATAGGTACAAAAGAAAATATGAAGACCTGACTGAGAATTTGTTTTGTACCGCACTAATTAGGATCTGTAGTACTCAAGATCTAATAATTTGCAATGTTCTAATGAAGCAACCAAATTCTAACTGGATGACTTCTATCCATGGGTTGGGTAGTAGTTTCATAGATTATCTGATAGTTGATATCCTCGTATACATCCAAATAGTAAAGCTTGGCCTTTTAAATGACCATGAGCCTGATGTTGATCATAGACCTTCGGACCTAACTCTAAAATTTGTCATGCACAAAATATCCATTGAAGAAAAATATGGTAACTAAAGGAACTTGCTTTTTGACAAAAATAAAGTTGATATTTTCTTAAAGAACTTAAATAGTGAATTAAATCTCCTATATTATAAGAACAATAATGAATCCCTATATCATAATTTTACAAAAACCCTCTCTACTTCTGTAACGTACCCTCCATTAAGACATAAAGTAAACAAGGAACAATAATGTTTTTTTTTTTTTTTTGAAACACCTATTAAACAAGTGTTATACGTAATACATTATACATTAAAATTTACACAACCTCTTCTCATCAATCTCACAACACAACAAGTTATAAAAAAAACGTCATTGTTATTCATCGAACTACTACATCACAAGATAACAAGGGATGTCTACCCACTCAACCTACCTGCAAGGTTAGGACCTCCAAGACACATAATCAATGCTCAAGTATAGGATTCATCTGATTTATTTTGACCATTTAAGGTCTTAGGAATGGCAATTGTTTTGAGGTAAAAAGAGATATCTAATTCCCATAACCAATCATAGTCTAGAAATCTGTTGGGCACAAGCCTATTTTGGGAAGGAAGGCTATTTTGAGGAAAGGCCTAATTTTGGAGAAGAAAAACTGTTAGGAAAAGAAAAACGCATGTGGAAAAGCAACATGCAAGATGAGAAGCATGCGAGGAGAGAAGGAAGGAAAACCTAACCATGATAGGGTTAGGTTTTTTTATAAAGATTGTAATGACTATAAGCATGTAAAAATAATATAAACAAGAACCTAGGAGGTCTAGGTTGGGGGTTGTTGTTCTTTTTGTTCAGTGATTGTTCAAGAGTTGTAAGTTCAGAGATATTGGATAATTATAAGTCTAATGTGAGATAAAAGAGGGGAATAAGGTACATTTTGAGGGTTAGATCATAGGCTGAGGAGCCTGGTGTGATCTAGTCCACCTCACAGAGGTTCTTGAACCCCATTATGATTGTATGACTAAATATGTAATGCGCGCAGTGCAATATTTTACAACATACTAAATAAAAGAGTAGAGAAGCCAAATATTTGTGGATGTAGCACAAGAGGGGGTGAACTAGGGTAAAACATGTGTCATATGTGATGTTTATTGCATGTCTACTTCCTTCCAATAATTAGTTTATGAATGAATGGTTAAGATAAAGATATTAGAATGCGTGCATGGGCCTAAAAGATGAATGCATCCTTGGAATAGTTGAATTAATAATTAGAGTAATGTATGAGGAAGATAAAATGCATTCTCAGATCCCCAATTATTCCTAGACTACAAGCACTTGAGCATTGCAGTCACCCATAAAGCTATCTTGGGTGAGACTACGTAGTGCACTTTGTGTGTTGTGTTTCCTTTTGGTTTACTAGGAGGGCCAATAATTTTAGAGGGTTTTGTTGGAACCTTGATCAGATCTGAACCTGGCTCAGACCAAGAAGTGAAAGAGAGATTTAACCCAACAAATGGTTTTGTTGCTGGCTGGAACTACATGGGACTGAGTGGACAAGATCCATGGAAGAAACACATGGAGAATGAAAGTATAGAAGGGAATGTTTAGGCCATGGAATCCAATGAAGGAAGAGATTGAAAGATGGTTGAAAACAAAGGAACTTGAGTTTGTGCAGAAGGATAATATAAACCCCAAGTTAACACCGTGCAAATATCTTGATAAATATGTGTTTAGCGACTTGCATGAAGTATTTTTGTCTATTGAGATTAAAATACAACCACCCAATAAATCATATCATACAACTAGAGTATAAACCTGTGGAAATCACGCAGTTACAACAAGTTGACAACAAATTTACGCGCACAGTAGATTTATGGTCAGATAGTGTTTTTGCAGGATTTATCACCGAATTTGCAATAGATACCACGAAGTCTTATAGTGCAAAAGAGCAGGTTTTTCTAAAAGGACCCGGAGGTAGGTATATCATATCATTGTATACTTCAATCAATATTTTATTGTATAACAATGGTGTGATGACCATCGAATTAGACAACTAAACTTCCCTGCGTGCATGAGGGAAGCACTGACAAGAGGTGGAGAAATGGAGGAAGAAATGGATAAGGGAAAGAAGGAGGCTATGGACCCAATCATGATGGAGGAAGACCAGATAAATAAAATAATGGCAAAAGTTGGAAAGACACGCAGTGGATCACCCTACCAATATAAGATGAATAATAAGAAGAGAACCATAACTAATAGAGAGGGCTTGGAAAGTGATGAAGAAGAGGTAGAGGATCTCCATGATGTGGATAAGATTGAGGAAATCCCGCATGCAACATATGAAAGGAAAACATGAGATCCAGGGTAGGAACAAAAGGCATAACTCTAATCCATATCAATGTCAGTGTGGAACCTATAACCCCATGGGTGACTAGTACACTAGAAAGAACACCAACATCTAGAAAATTGAATTTTAGTGGTATAAGAAGGACAGGACAAAGATCCAGCCAAGAAGCATCAACTAGTGGAGTCGTTCAAGAATTATTAGTCAAATATATACACCACGTAGAGGCAGTAGTTCAACAAAGTTCAAAATGGAAGGACATGATCCCACGATCAGGTGACCAAAATTTCAGGGAGAGGCATCAGAGGACCCTAAAAAGAACTTATTTATTTGCAAGAAGATATGGGAAGCAAAGTAGATCACAAATGAGGATACAAAACTTGCACAGTTAGCTATCACGCTAAGAGACCACGCACTGGATTGGTACATGAGCCTAGATGTAAACAATACACTAGGAGTAACAAGGACTATTACATACATGGTGATAAATGAATTTCAGAAGCCCAACTTTGAAGATCAGTATATGAATGAAATGATTGAAGTTGGAAAAAAACGAGGTGAGTCTGTTTGGGAAATTGATCAGAGGTTTAAGTGTCTCAAAGGTAAGTTGAAATATGCAATTATTGACATGCAACATAGGCACTTATTTGTGAACTCATTGTTACCACATTTGAAATACCTTTAAGACAAAAAAAGTTCCAAATTCAGGAAGAGGCTCTGAAGGAAGCCTTACAAGTGGAAGAAAAATAGTATCAAAAGACAGATCCAAAAATAGAGGAGTTGAAGGAGGATCTGAAGAACCTAACATTTCAACTTAACTAGAATAAGGGAAAAGAGAAAAGATAAGTTGTTTGGTGTACCACATGCAGGACAAAAGGACAACATAAGAATGAATGTCCAAATTTTACGCAGTACATGGAAACAGGAGTACCAAACCCTTTTCCAATAGGAAGACCATGGTGTGAGATATGTAAAACGCATGGGCATGATCCATATCATTGTCCAATGATGCACAAGTATAAGACAATACCCAAAATCTCATACTGCAATGTTTGCAAGTCAGTGGGTCATGATGATAAAGATTGTAGGACGATGAAGCTGATGAGAGAAAGAACTTCATATACTTATAGGGTGCAAGAAGAAATGATTATAGGGAAATATGCACCTCAAATAAACCAGGTGCCAAACAATGCACAACAATAGTATAACAGTGTGCAACCACAATACAATAATGCACAACCATTGTATAACGCTGCACAATATAACCAGGTACCTCAGTATAACGCACCACAAGGAGATCAAACTAGATACATAGGTGGGGGACAAGGTAGAGGAAGATTTGGAAGAGGCAGGGGTCTAGTAGTGTGCCGCAACTACCAAAAACCATGACATTATGCAATGGAATTTCCACTTCCACCAACAACATGTATGTATTGTCACGCAACATAACATGATACAGAATATTGTCCAATACTATTGGGGACAATTCAAGAAAAGAGGAACGAGAACAACTAGAATGTACAATGGATTTCTACAGAAGCCAGGGATGATGGGAGAAACATCAATATAGTCACTCGAGGAGGAGCCAAGACATGAGTCGATGCAGTAAGACAAGATCCAACGCAACACCAATGGGTGAAGAAGAATATTGAACCAAAGAAGCAGTTTGATGCACGAGAAGAAAAGGAAACATTCAAGGAGGCAAGACATGAGTTTATCAAGCAAAATGTTGTGGCTACATCAACTGCGCAACACACTCATAATGTACTAATGTAAAAAATTCACTCCTCAATGGGCCACACCAGTGAAGCACAACCTCTAGAGCAAGTAAGTAACATAAAAAAAAATCTTCAATCATGTGTTAAGTTATTAAAGGATCCATCATCTTTCAAGATCTTACAAAATATTCTAGAAATATGTAACACAGAGGTAGAAGGGAAATTAGAGCAGAAAATAGTCAATCATATCCATACAAGAAGAAGGACAAGTAGGGGATTCATAATAAATGCTAACATTGGGGATTTTAATATGGGTGATATTATACTAGACTTGGTCTCTGAATTAAATGTATTACCTAAGAAGACATGACAGTGTATGGGAGAACCCACACTAGGCTATTCACCTATCCAGTTAAAATTAGCAAACCAATAAATATTTTTACCAATAAGAAAGCTTAAAGGTGTGACAATAGATTTGGATGGAGTGTGCACTATGACATATTTTAAAGTAATAGAGATAGTAGATGGCACAACACCTTATCCAACATTGCTTGTATTAGATTGGGAATTTGATAACTAGGCCATAATAAACCTGAAGAAAAGGAAAATGACGTTTGATTCAGGTGAATATAGAGTCATTGTGCCATTAGATCCTTCTAAAGGAGAAAGGTTTGTAGAACCCATTTGTATGGATCTGGAGGAAATAAACCAGTTGTATAGAACCACCGCGGGTGAAGAGGATTATGTTAACCCAACTGTAGATGGGGTACTCAGTTGGAGAAGCATCACATCATGTGCCTCTGACTCAAGTACAAGTTTGGAGAATTGGCAACATAGATTACATGAAGTTTCCACAAGAAGGTGCACAAGAATAGACCGCACAATAAGATGGGTTAGTATAGAGATAAGAGAACCTCCTAGTTTTCATGGGGTGAATGACTTAGAGGAATTTATGACAAAATATAAAGAAGAAGTGTTAGAGAATCATAGGCTCTTAGCCCTAGATATTGCACTCAAGGCCACACCTGCAAGATGGTGTGGTTCAAAAAAATAAATAATTCATGACTGGTACCAATGCAAACGATTACTACACATTAGATTTGGCGCAGAACAGAGGAGCAATCAAATGCAGAGGTATGATGGACATAGAACACTAGTTGAACACTTAGTGAAGTGCAAGGCACAATGGAGGATGACACCGCTAGAAGAATGGACTCGTCACTTCATCCATACATTGGAAGGAATCCCAGAGAATTGGTATGTATACTAGGAGATGCGTAGAGGCACTACATAATGGACAACATTAAAACAAAACTTTGTAGTAACTTTCTTATTTGAACATGAGAACCCCAACATTGATTCAACATTGAAGCAGATAAAAGGTGTGATATTTATTGATGAACCAGAGGTTGAACTTATGACATAATATCAACAAAATAATAGACAGATAGTCAAATAACTACTCTCATGCTATCATGTGTAAGAGGAAGGACCAGAAGAATATGATCCACACAACATTCATATTACATAAATTGAAGGAGAAAGAGAGGTGGAATGTCCATCTCTAGAGTCAAAAGTATTTGCTGCACCAATCAAATTTAAGAAAGTCAACAATGGGACAACTGAAAATCCTAAAATGGAAAGTATGGAGACTATTGTGATGAACAAACAGTAGAAATAATAATAGAGTTATTGCATGAATAAAGTGACCTATTCCCAACGAACTTTACATAGATTAAAGGAATAACAAGAGATCTAGGTGAGATGAAGATACCCCTCAAACTTGAGGCAAGACTTGTCAGGAAGAGACATTATAGATTGAATCCAATATATAATCATAAAGTGAAAGCATAAATTGACAGAATGTTGGAAGTTGGCATCATAGAACTACTAGAGGAATTTGAATAGATAAGTCCTATGGTAGTCCAAGAAAAAAACAAGGTGGGATAAGGATTTGTGTAGATCTGAGGAAAATTAATGATTCCTTCTTACATGACCCTTTTCCTATCCCTTTTATAGATGAAGTCTTAGAGAATGTGGGATGCCAATAATCATATTCATTTATAGATGGATTCGCAGGTTACTATCATATCAAAATAGGTCCAGAGGACATGTACAAGACTATTTTTTCTACATAATTGGGATCCTACCAATATACAATCATGCCATTTGGGTTTAAGAATGCATTAGACATATTTTCAAGAGTAGTCATAGCCTCTTTTAAGGAATTCATACATCATTTTTTAGAAGTATATCTAGATGACTAGACTATATATAGTCTGTTAAAGGAGCATGTAAAAGTATTAAGGCTAATGTTGGAAAGATGCAGGCAATGTGAGATATCATTGAATATTAAGAAATGCATTTTTGGGGCACCTTTTGGAATATTGTTGGGACATATAGTGTGTAAACAAGGTTTTCTAGTAGATCCTGCCAAGATTGCACTCATTGTAAACTTACCACCACCAAAGTCAGTGCGCCAATTGAGAGCAACATTGGGACATACATGATATTACAAGAAATTTATAAAGGGGTATGCGAAGATTACTGTGCCGATGGAAAAATTGTTAAAGAAGGATATCAGATTCCATTGGAATGAGGACTGTCAACAAGGTTTGGACACCTTAAAGCAAAATATGGTCACAACACCTATCCTAGTATTCCCGGATTAGGAAAATACATTTCATGTGCATGAAGATGCATCAGCCATAACACTTGGAGCAATTCTGGCGCAACTAGGAGTAGGGGACTTAGAAAATCCTATAGCCTTTTCAAGAAGAAAATTATCAAAATCAGAGAAAAATTACAACACCACAGAAAGAGAAGGCCTAGCCATGGTAGATGCACTTCATAAGTTCAGTCACTACTTACTAGGGAAACACTTTAAAATGTTCACAGACCATTCTATCGTCAAATATTTAGTCAACAATTTAGTGTTGTGGGGGAGGATTTGTAGATGGTCATTTTTATTCCAAGAATTTGATTTCAAAGTGATAGTCAAAGCAGGGAAGTTGAATGCAGGACCTGATCACCTGTCAAGGGTAACTAAGGGAGAAGAACCTACCAATTTGGAAGACAACTTACTTGATGCACAACTATTTTCAGTACAAGTAGTTGATGAATACTTTGTTGATATTATTGAATACTTAAGTACATGGATTGCACCACAAGAGTTTATCACTACTCAAAACAAAAATCTGGTAGTCATAGCTGCATATTATCAACTTATTGCAACACACCTATATAAGATGGGTGCATATAAGATTTTGAGAAGATGTGTATTAGAACATGAAATACCCAGAATTTTGGCAGAAGATCATGAAGGTATAGCTGGAGGACACTATGCAAGAAAAGATACCATGCAGAAGGTATTGCGTGTAGTGTTATGGTGGCTAACAGTCCATAGAGATGCCAAGGAATATTGCCATAAATGTGATGCCTAACAGAGGGTTGGAAAACCCAAAAGAAGGGATGGCATGCCTCTAATACCACAAGTAACTTTGGAGGTATTTGACAAATGGGAAATAGACTTTGTTGGAAAAATCCATCAGGAGCCAAATATATCATTACTTCGACTAAATACTTAACAAAATGGGAAGAAGCAACACCTATAAAAGACTGTAGCACAACAACAACATCACACTTCTTGTTTGAGAAAGTAATCACCGGATTTGGATGTCCAAGGATTTTGATGAGTGACCAAGGAACTCACTTTATCAACAATACCATCAGGGCTATGATTGAGGAGTTTGAATTCTATCACCAGAAGAGTACACCATACCATCCTCAGGCAAATGGAACATTATAATTTTTCAACAAGATATTGGAGAATGTTGTGACAAAGATCTGCAATGTCAACATGGATGATTGGGACTTGAAAATACCAACATTACTATGGGCATACAGGACCACATTTAAGAAGCTAATAGGACAAACACCATCCAGGTTGGTGTATGGGTAGGAAGCAATGGTGCCATTAGAATTTCGGGTACCTAGTCTGTGCGTAGCAAAAATTACCAACATGACATAAAGAGGCGCATTAAAGGAAAGGTTAAATAAACTAATGGATATGGAAGAGGACATGATTCTAACAGGATTTCACTGGGAAGTACAAAAAGAACGAGACATATCTTGGCATGATAGACATATTAAGAAGAAGAGTTTTAAGGAGGGAGACTTAGTCCTACTCTATGATAGTAAATTCTTCCAACATCCTGGTAAGTTTAGAATGCATTGGCTAGGGCCATATGAAGTAAAGACTGTCATAGATGGAGGATCTGTACAACTAAAGGATTTGGGAGGAACACAACTTAAAGGAAGGATCAACGGTAGTCGACTGAAACTATATAAGGACAATCGACCTCCTAACCCTTAAAAGTTACAGAGCAGTGGGAAAAGGAATGTAGATAGTGTACTATATTATAATTTAGGACAAAAAAAGGATAAAAAGAAATAAAAAGGATAACAAAAGAATAGAAAAATAAAAAAAGGAAGAAAAACACAAAAATATGCAGAAGTTGACTATACCACTTAGGGCAATCAGAGAATTGTCATCAAGGATATCAATGAAAATGCGACAAGGTTCGCCCGAAATCTTATGGATTGCAAATTATTGAACAAGTGTTGTAAAGAGGAAGCACAAACATGTGCTATTGCAGCAGCCGCACAGTGAGCAAAGGGGGTCATGTTCAACTGGGCATCATACCTGTTGAACCAGTTCTTAATAGACTGTAGAGACATGCATGAAAATGGAACTAAGTTCCATTACTCATGGTTGATCATCTTGATATCTTTGGCAGTATGACAGGAGACAAAATTCTCATAATTCTTGGACGGGATGGGGAAATGCTATGCGACCATATATGAGTCCCTCTGGTAGGCCAAGGACAAAAAAACGCAATAGAAAAACAACATTGTTTTTGCAATGCTGCTAGAAGAGATACAACAACACACAATGAATGTCTGACACATACCTATGGAGGTAGTCCAAGAGACAAATGGGATAGCCAAGTTCAAGGCATCCAAACATCACATGTGGATCCAAGAAGCAAGGGATCTAAAGAAGGTGTGGCTAGAGATGCAGCACTGCGTCACTAAAGAGGAAGTGCACTGGATAATTAAAGACTGGCATGCACAGTGGAAACTACCAGTAATAAAACTAGCCATAGGACAGGCACTGTGCAATCCTCTAGGCCTAAGGAAAAGGTTTAAGCATGATCCTCAGTGAGAATAGGTAGTCCGACTGATAATACTAGAATGACTACAACGCTGAATCATCCAACCGGGATTAGTTGTAACACCCTATTTCCCCCAATTTGTAATTAATCATAAAATAGGAATTACCATGCTAATGCATGAGGACAATGTAAATGTATTATTTTTTGAGTTTCCAATGACTGACTATGGGGGTGAAGCCTTGAAATTACTGGCCATAATATCACTAGAGGAAGAATGTGAAAACTATAAGAGAGGGTTCATTATGACAAATAACCCCAAATTTCCCTTGATGAGAATGACAACCTCCTTTGGATCCCAAGGAGAGAAATCAATTAATGAAGAAAGGACCGGTGGTTGAATTATCAACCATCCCCATGAATGGAAACATGGGTTGTTAGCCCGAAGTACCATAGGGACCTGCAAACCTGAGCTTCCTTCTGATAGAAGGAACATGATAGATTGACAAACCTTCCAAGGTAAGAGGGATACACACGAGAGAGGAGAGACCGGGGGAAAGAGGGAAGAGCATAAGATTGCAAGGGAGATGCGCAAATATCTCCAGCAAGGCACGAACTGAAGGCCATGAGCTTGATGCCGAGGAGCATCTGAGAAACCTTGTCGAGGCCATAACCGAGAGAGAGAAAGATCTGAGTTACAGAGAACATGACCCAACCAGAAGTGGAAACGGAGGAAGAACCCTCGAGAAGTGTGAGAATTCCCTGGTGATATCATGGCTTAGCACGGGGGTGGACATAGTGCTAAGAATGAATGCCTCTGTGCCTATGGTCGGGTGGAAGGAAAAACACCCACAGTCAGTTGGTTGGCGACAACCTGTAATGGATAAGTGATCTCCTGCCTTGTGTAATTTATCTGTAACTATGTATGAATTGGATATACTGTATTCCTTTTATCATTGCTTGGTTGTATAATTAGGATAGTAAGAAATCATATGGTTAGGATATGTTTTATACTTGTAAATACTTGTGTTCTATGGTGGCATAAGCCCGATTCACGAACTATGTGTTCGTCGACCGTGAACACAGTTTCATGTACTCATGTAAACCTTCCTAATTGTTTTGAGTCCCTTGGAGGATGAAGCCTGTTAAGCCCAGAAGAAGAGTGAAAGGCTCTTAAGTCCTTCATAGCTGACGAAGCTCAGGAGGGATAACACTTACAGAGTGTTCCTTAAACCAAGGTAGATTGCAGAGGAAGGGACAAAGGTTCGAAACCTTTGGAGACCGAAATTATTCAAGAAATGGAAGCAGCAAAGGCTCCAGACGAAAAACAGTCGATATTGGAGGAACACAGAGACGAGGATGGACAACCGTCAGATCTACAGAAGTAGCGATAATCTTAACATTGTGTGCCCAAAGGAGGATTTCAACATTCGAGAAACAGAGGTAGAGATCCCTTCGAATGCGCGATACAAAAAATTCCAACGGGAAGTTAGACCATCAGATATTAAGTTGGACATGTGTCGACTGATGAAAGAACCAAAGGAGGGACATGTGGTAGTCGGGAAGCATTTCGTTGACTCACGATTGGGAGTGGTCAAAGGGAAAGACTGCACCAACTCACGATATGCGAAATAAAGATGTGATCATGGCCGTTGACCCAGGAGTAGTCTAGACCGTCGATCATCTAGAGGGAGATTTCGGTGTTTCGGGAGTCGGGGGTTCGAAGGAAAGAAACTTACAATGTGCGAGTCACGAAATCCCAAACTCTTTGAAGAGGAAATCAAGTTGTCCATTGTAGAGGACATGTGGTGAAATCTCAACATTTCTCTTACTCGCGACTCGAAGGAGTCAATGACAGGCAAGGTTTTAAGGACTCGCGATACGTGAGATCGTGAAAGGATCCAGACCATTGGATCTAAGCCACGTGAGAACTGTTGGATCAGAACCTCCACATGGTATCGCGTATCAGGGGTTCAAAGGTCGAAAGAATTTCTTTTCGACTGCAGAAGTCACGAAACACCGAGAGCCAAGGTCTTGTGCGACGGGCGGTAGCGACACAGCTCGTAAGCAGAGTACAATGGAGGAGACAAGTGGCATGTATGCGTCGCTTTGGCAAAGTCCACGTAACGTTGACCTTTCGCGTCTCGGGGATTCGCAAAGGAGGAGCACGAGGGCTCAACACTCCAACTCGCGAAGTCGCGAAATGCGAGTAGTGCTAGTGTTTAGCCTAGCCTACGGTTACATGTAGCAGGCGCTAGCGAGGAGTCAAGATCCTAGACTCTCCAACTTGCGAGTTGCTAAAGGCACTTGCGTTAAAGCCAGATTGTGGTCGCTTGGAGGAGGATAAGGGAAGGGATGGTCTGCGCTAGGCCCCGTAGAAATTCAGGGATTCTATCCCTTGAGGAAGAGAAAAACTTTTATTTTACCGTAGTGGGTATGTGACATTAGTGTAGTACAAAAACAACCAAGGAGTAAAGTAACAACAAAAAGTACATGATGCCAACCATAGACTAGGAAGAAGGATACTTCATAGGCCAAAGAAGAAAGAACCCAAGGTACAACAAGTGGGGCGCAACCCTCACAGAAAGTAAGGAAGACCTCACAGGAAAAAGAGGTGTGCAAGAAAATGAAGTATGCCACAAAGGACCTAGACATCACCCTGATAGAGGATGATGCAGAGCTAGTCGTAGACAAGGTTCAAGATAGGAGCAAGGAAGTGGTTCGAATTGCAGAAGAATAGCAGGAGGAGATCATGGCCAAACGCATAGAGGTCCATGAAAATATACAACAATTATGGAGCCAAGAAGGATCACATGCCACAACACAACAACAGGAAAAGACACAGTGACCTCCTGCATAGAAAGAAGGAGAGAAGACAACGTAGTTCATAGTCCAGGGTAGGGAGACATTTACGGTAACACATAAAATGATCATACTCGATCAGGAGACTACGCAGAAACCCTTGGAGGAGGTGGAACAAGTGGAAATGGTCATGGAAAAGATACCCACCAAGGAACTATACAAACTCTAGGCCAGTGTTATGCAAGAAGTACAGTCTAGGGTCCAGGGCCCGCGTGGATGCAACAAACTTGGAGGTGGGTAGAGGAGTCACTGAAATGCTTCAAATCACATGCGACCAACTGACCATGGAGAAAGACAAGGATAAAGAATGCGCAGATAAGTTAGAACAAGTATTAACATCGGTTTACAATCACATCCCACATAACGCGCAAGCACTTGAGAGGAGTGCAGAGGAGAAGACCAATATGATCTAACAAACAATTGATAAATATAAGAAGGAAATTGAGGATCTCAAGGAAAGTCTCAATCCTATGAATCCTCCCGAAGTCTGAGAACAAAGAGAACAACAAGCGACACTCCAAATAGCTAAGATGGAGAAAGAAGCAAGTGCAGTAGAAGTATTGTTTGACAGAGCCACACAAATATGTAATATCTTGGAAGAATATGTCCAATAGGGGGACCAAGAAGAGGAGACAATCAGCGCTGCCATACAAGATCTCAAACAAAGGAAGAAAACAATGAGCATCACAGAGCGCTTGAAGGGCACTCAAGACATGAAAAAGCTGCAGATAGATTTGTAAACCGCGCAGACAAAGAAGCAAGAAAGACAAGTTGAATTGGAACCCCTCCAAGAAAAAGCATCGCATATGATTTCACAGTTGGAGGAATAAAAGAAAAGTATGGCACAGGCATAGACAGAGACCGCAACATTTATCTAGGAGGAGATAATAACACAATCAATGGAGGTGCTAGCAGGAAAAATTCGTGCAGGTCAAGCAAAAAGGAAGGGAACTAGAAGATAAGTTCCACAGTTTGGAGACAACAGTAGAAGGAGCATGCATTACTTGAGTGGCTCGGGATGAGCCACATGTTAGTGTTGTGGGCCTGTTGGGTGCATGCCTATTTTTGGAAGGAAGACTATTTTGAGGAAAGGCCTAATTTTGGAGAAGAACAACTGATAGGAAAATCAGCATGCATGCGGAAAAGAAGCATGCAAGAGGAGAAGCATGCAAGGAGAGAAGGAAAGAAAACCTAACCATGATAGGGTTACATTTTTTTATAAATATTGTAACGGCTATAAGCCTGTAAAATAGTATAAATAAGAACCTAGGAGGTCTAGGTTAGGGTTGTTGGTTTTTTTGTTTAGTGATTGTTCAACAATTGTAAGTTCATAGGCATTGGATAATTGTAAGTCCAAGGTGATATCAATGAGGGGAATAAGGTAGATTTTGAGGATTAGATTGTAGGCTGAGGATATTGGTGTGATCTAGTCCATCTCACAGAGGTTCTTGAACCTCATTATGATTGTATGATTGAAGATGTAATGCACGTAGTGCCATATTTTGCAATAGACTAAATAAAAGAGTAGAGAAGCCGAATATTTGTGGATGTAGCCCAGGAGGGGGTGAAACACGGTAAACCATGTGTCATATGTGATGTTTATTGCATGTCTACTTCCTATCAATAATTATTTTATGAATGAATGGTTAAGATAGAGATATTAGAATTCATGCATGGGCCTAAAAGATGAATCAATCCTAGAAATAATTGAATGAATAATCATATTAATGTATGAGAAAGATAAAATGCATTACCAAATCCCCACTCATTCCTAGACTGCAATCACTTGAGCATTGCAATCACCCATAAAGTTATCTTGGGTGAGACTGTGCAGTGCACTCTGTGCATTGTGTTTCCTTCTGTTTTACCAGGAGGGTTGATAGTTTTAGAGGGTTTTTTTGGAACCCTGATCAAATCTGAACCTGGGTCAGACCAAGGAGTGAAAGAGAGATTTAACCCAACAAAATCAAGACTAGAATTCAACGTTTAAAGCTTTAAAATAATCGTGTGCTCAAGGATCGAACAATTAATCATAATACAATCTACTTAACATACTAACTAAGTCTAGAAATCACCTGTGTCATAACAAGATTACAATCTAAACTCATTGCACCTACTTAATTGAGATTTACGCCATTCTAAAATAAAACATTTCAAAACCATAGGTGAAGAAATTTGAAAATATTTAATAACCAATATCTACATATCATCAAGACCTAAAATCCATAAATTCCAAATGCCAACATAATATTATTCAATACAAACAATATTGATTACATTCCTAAAATCCATAAATTTTGAATACCAACATAATATTATTCAATACAAACAATATTATAACATTAATAACTTATTAATATTCAAAAATGGTTACCATTCCTCCACTAAATTTATCAATATAACTAAAGTTTACTTTAATTCATTCATTCTTATTCTAAAGACCCTAGTAGAAAATCTAAGATTCTCAACTCTCAATCATAAATAAACAATTTAAAGTCCTTTCAATAAAGGTCATTTAATTGGTCCATTAAAACTTACCTTAGAATATCTTTAAGTTTCTCCCGCTCCTCCTAATGTATTATAAACTAAGTTCAATGCAACACAAGCTTACTATTCTTATAACATAGAAAAATAGATTCTCCAATAAGACAATCAACAATATTGAAGTCTTATAATAATTGTTGTATAGTATCATAATACACTAAACTCCTTTCATTACAACTTTTTTTATTTTATTTCAAATTGGTTTTAAATATCATGCTTTCGAATTATTAGAGTTATCTTAACGAGATAAATCTTGAATACATTACATACTAATTTGCTATTAACAATTTATGTTAATACAACGTTGTCTCTGTTTTATAAATGTTATTCTCGACACTTAGTTATTGCTTGCGCCCTAACTACACCAGATTTAATTTACTTGTATCTTATTAAGTGGTTGTTCTAACGTCGTGGAGGCTCTATGAAAACTCAAGCACACGATGCACGAAATCATTAACAAGATCATAGGAAACGCTCTCATATGTGCATTACATTAAATTGTTGATTAGCAAATAAAATCACAAACCATACACTATATATAAATTCGAATTCATAATAAGAATTAAGCCACTTGGAATTTAGAGTTCGGAGATGCATGAAATCACTCCGATAATTTAAGTTTTCTAAGCACCATATCTATCATTTGTTTGGAAGTAAACATAACCAATTTGGCATCTAGAATTTGCTATCGATTCTGCAATGGCCATATCAATTCCAAGATAAAATTATACTCATACTAAAAAAACAAATTTCAGAAATAAAAATACCGGGACTAATGAAGATTGAGAGATGAAGATGTCCTTCAAAGACTTGCACTCCTTTTGTACTCTCTCTTGCTAATCACCAAAACTTCACCGGTACCTCCCAACCAATACTAGGGGTACTCTTCTTCCCCCTTATCCCCCGATTTGCAAAGGGGCGACACACAAGAAACCAAAAAATAATAGCTCCAAGACTTTCCTTGCAAGGAAGAGCTTCCACTCATTCTACAAGCTTGGTATCCCAACTCTCATAAGTAAAACATAGTGAATCCAAAATTTGACAGCATAAAAGTGCCATCAAAATATCAGTCCCTTTCTCTTCTACAACATTTTTTTTTTATAGAATCCCCCCTCGACACATGTCCTCATGCACAAATAATTAACTTTTTGTATTCACCCACACACTTGTCACGCTCTCCCCAAGTTGCACAAGTAAATTTATCATTTTTATTTTACTTAAAAAGCCAATTTCCCTCACATTCCCCAATGTGTTCCTATTTTCGCTCATAGTTGTCCATTTGTTCCCCAAAATTTCATTTATTGAGTGTCCCCTAACTAGATCTTAGTTAGAGTTGGATTATGAGTCTTCTTCTAGCTAGACTAGTGGTAGGTTGACTCAAGGTTCTATTCCATGTGTACTCCTATTCTCTCAACTTATTATTTATTTCTATTTTAAAAATCTTTTTTTATTAATTTCATGCACACATGTGCTTTTTAGCCAACCTTTATATTTTTAATCACTTTTCCCTAGAGTTTGATTATCTCAAATATTTTAACTTATGTCACAATTCATTTAATCCTTTATTTAAATTTAGACTTGGATTTAGTCTTAGACTTAGGCTTAGAGTCTTGTTAGGCTTTTAAAATTGATAATTTACTATTTAATTAATTATTTTATTCTAACAAGGTCTAACTATTTCAATGTTTTCCAGGCCACCCAAATTTATTGACTCGTGTTTTAATTACGCGGTGTGACCTTCAAGACACACCTCTGTGCTCCAAGGGTGCCACTCGCCTTTGACTAGTTTTCGAAGTTTGTCCGACCCTTGGAGTCAACACTCCACTCAGTCGACCTTGTGAGAGACTAAGGGCTTCTAAGGAATAAGGATTCCTCCTTATTTCTCGCCCCTTAGAAATATTCGTGAGTGATTGTCTCAGTGCGCCCTTATTACATCATGGACCTCTCAAACTAGGTAATTGTTAACCTACAATTTAGACCACGACGAGAGTGCTAGTAGGCTGCGACAAGGACGCTACCACACCTCTCCCTCAAATGTCTGGTTTCTGTGCATGGCCCCTTTACTCCTTATGTGAGTCGGATTAGCAAGCATCATCAAGCCTACATCCACTAGCAAAAACAATGTCAATAATCCATATACATAAATCATACTATAATTAATCATATGTCATATGCGCGTTAAATGAATTACTCAAACAATTACAATGCACTCCCTGACTCAATCCGGAGTCCAAGGAAGTCCATTGATTCCATCAACATATATAACCTATCATGTGTCCTGCACACTCAAGAAAGCTCATCAATAACATCTACCAATACATATACATCTCAAAATCAATAAGTCACAATACATCATCATCATCATATATAACCCATAATTGAAACTAAATCATAATGTACCATAACCGGATCACTTGCACACAAGTGTCCTCAAATAATAAGTCAATAAAAGTGTGCTCAATAGAACGGGATGTTACAACTTCCATTAACAAATTCTCTATCGAGGTGTTATCTAAAATGAATAATATAACATACAACCCTTGGTATCTTATTGAGTGTAAAATTTCTAGAAAATCCATTAGGGATGACTCTAATGAGTCCTTAAAATATGATAAGATAAATAGATACAAGGCCCTAATTAAAAAGGAAAAAAGAATTATATGAATATAAAGAAAGATAAGTTTTTGCACATATCTAAGATAGATCCTAAGAGATTTTTAGGAAACTTATGACTCATAAAACTAAAGAAGATAATATTATTCCCCTGAAGGACTAGAACTACCACCTCAAAATTTTCTATAGAGGATGAAGTGTTGTTTATAGAAGACATAAAGTTTGGGGTTAATCAACTTGCGAAAGGGAAAGCTAAGGACATTGAAGGATACCGAGATGAAATCTTAAAAATTTGAGGGCCTATCCTCATCCCTCACATATGCAAGCACTTTAATTCAGTAGCCAAGTAGGATTTTGTAAACCCTAGACTCAAAGCCTCATTGTTCCTATCTTTAAAAGTGGGGATAAAATAAATCCCCCTAATTATAGGATCATTATGATTAGCCCCATATTATCCAAGTTGTATGGAATTATTTTGGAAAATAAGATCAACATATGGTTGGAATGCCACATAAAAAAATCTAAAGGCCAAGTGGGATTTAGAGGATATCACTCATTTGTGGACTATCTTGTTACACTTAGGATCATTGCAGAGGAGTGTTACAATAATAAAACAAATCTCCTTTTTTGTTTCATTGTTTTTATAAAATCGTTTGACATAGTGCCCAAGATTAACCTTTGGAATAGATTAGAACATCTCAAATTTCTTTCGAAGTTGAGAGATGTTGCTATAAGGTTATATGAGAATGTTATTTCCAAGTTTAGGAACATTGAGAAATGGTTAGAAGAAATTAACTGTAATATAGGAGTCAACCAAGGTCGTCCCTTGTCTCCTACCCTCTTTTGGCATATACATTGATAAGTCAGTATATTGTTTAGAATATGTTGGTTGTACTGGCCTGAATCTCACTGGTATAATCATCATCCTTATTATTTATGCCTATGATATTGTTCTTATGGCGAGAAAGCCATGTGACCTTGGTAAGAAACTAATATTCCTCAAGGACTTCATCTCTAGTATGGGGATGAATGTGAACATTGAAAAAACAAAAGTTATGATAATTAAATCCCAAATGATCACTTACGATACTTTCATATATGGAAACAATATCTTGGAGGAAGTGCCTTCATACAAATATCTTGGAATTGACATTCATCAAAATCTCAAATGGAACTATAGCATTGATAAAATGATAAATGGAGGGTGGAAAGCTCATTATGGACTTGAAAACAAGTGTAAGCTAGCAGGCCTTTGGTTATGGGATAATAAAAAACTCATATTTGATACTCTCATCACTCCTATTATCTTAAATGGATGTGAATTTTCAGGATCAAGTATCTCTAGAGAATCCTAGAGAAAGATAGAGCAGATATGAAATAATTTTATCACTTATAATATCAAAATTAATGGAAATACACCCTATCTTATCCTCCTTATAGAAGAGATCCTTTCTCCATTGAGAGCATGGCCATGATTAGGTATTTAATGTACAAGAACAATATAAACAACATGGATGATATGAGGCTTCCCAAAATTTATTCAAACTCTACCTAAAACCACCAGTGACTCATGTGAGGGTGGCATAAAGATGCCAAGTATTGGCTAAATCATTGGGGGATATAGGAAGATGTCATTATGTATAATATCAATATTATTTAAAATAGTATTACATCTAAATTTAAGGAGAATATGTGGTACGATAAATAATTAGAGGTTAAAATGGAATTAATATACTACAAGGAGGTGGTCAACCCTAACCTATAATACCAAAAGTATCTCTTGGTTTTGAATAGTGCAGAGATTCATAAAATCAACATTGTTAAATTTCTAGCCAACTCTCACAAGATGAATAGTGAAATTGGGAGTTGGACAGTTTCCAAAACACCGTGGAATGAAATAATTTTCCATCTTTGTGAAACTAAGAGGGTTGAAGATGAAAGTAAATTTCTCCTAGAGTACCATGTATACTCAAATTATATCACAATTTCAAAATATATGTCACAATACCAACCTTCCTAACCTCATAAGTCATCAAAACTATGGTGATCTTGGAATTCTTCTCTTAAATCTTTCCAACATGAAAATAAAACTCTAAAGGAATCTAAGTAACTTGTTACCTTTATAAAGGTATGATGGACTAATTTTGGTCTCAATGGACATTAATCATCATCATCATAATGTTAGATAAATGATCATGTTTTAAGTAATGAGAATTTTGTTATTAGTTTGACCAAGTTCTTTTGTTCACTCTAATGATTGTTATATTCCACTTTATGTTGAATTTCGTTTCTAAATCTCAAGTTTAATATTTGAATTTCGACTATAGTTAATAAATTTAAATATCATTGCTACTAGATTTATTTCGATAAGTCATAAGCTATGATAACAAAAATAAAAAGGAGAGGGGTGATATTGTGTACCAAATTGTTAGTAAAAAAATAAAATTGCATGGCCATTCTTCCATATTTTGGTTTATGTTTCCGATGTTGGTAAATAGGCTGCTATTGGTAGCACCACTTTTTGATTCACGGTTTGATTTTAATATTGGTTACAACATTATTGGTTGTAAAGGCCATGGTTTCAAACAAGTTGTAATTTTTAATCTCGAAAAAAGGTTGTTACTTATAGCACCATTTTTTTTTTTTGTTAGAAATGTTCATCACTTGCAGGGGTAGCATTTCAATAGTTGGCTAAGAAAACACAACCTAGGGGCATCTAAGTCATCAAAATCACCCAGGGATCGCACCCAACCTGGGTCGCACCAAATCTTAAGATGGTTGGTATTTTGGGTGTCTCCTCCCAACTAAACACATTGTAAGGGTATTGAACTCGGGTCACCTAGAAAATGAAACCCACACCTTAACCAGTTGAGCTAGTGAGAATTGACTAAAAATTTGAAGGACATGGAGGTGGTCTTTGATCCACTTATGTGTGTATGGGTTATGATACCATTTAATATAGTATCTTTGGGTGCAACCACATGTTCAACCACTACCTCAAGGTGACCCCATGGCTCTAGGAAAGGCCCTCACAAGAATTGAACCTTATCTAACGGTGAAAACTTGTTTTCTTTCCACCATTGGATTTAAACCCTTTGGACTTGTAGCAATGGTACTGGTTGTTAAGGCCATGCTTTGAAACAAATTGTAATTTTAACCCCAAAAAAATGGTGATTCTAGGAGAACCACTTTTTGATTTAGGGGTTTATTTTAAGATTTTTTCTTGTAATGGTATTAGTGTTTAAGGCCTTTCTTTCAAACAAGTTGTAATTTAACACCCCCGCACAAAAACAAGGTGCTACTAGTAGTACCACTTTTTGATTTGGAAGTTGATTTTAACGTTTTTTAACAACATTAATAGTTTTTAAGGACATGATTATAAAATGTTGTAATTTTAACCTTGAAAAATGTGTGATTCTAAGAACACCATATTTTGAAACGAGGAAAAAAAAWTCCATGAATGAGATTTAATAATTATATCAAACATTATATATATATATATATATATATATATATATATATATATATATATATATATATATATATATATACACACACACACACACACGGTTTGTAAAATATCAAACATTGGTTTTTATATAAGTCGATAGAGCCAATTCTCTCTAGATCATGGATTACTACATTGGCAAGCAATAAACACAGTTTTAAGATGTTGGAAGGGTACTTAAAACTTGTGAATTACACTGGGTGGAAGTTCAAGTGATGCATCAAATATAATAGGATTGTGTGATGAGGATTAGGTAGGGTATGTGGATGATCAACTAACTACATTTTACCATTACTTTAAACTAAATGGACACTACAAGGAAAACAAGGTTTAATGGAGACACTTTTCATAGTTATGCTTTTAGAAAATGTTGTTCAGAGGAGGTGGGTGAGGATAGGTTTTAATAAAAACACTTGTTATTGTTATACTTTTAGGGAAGGTGGGAAAGTGGAGGTTCTAGTGAAGGAAAAAATTTCGATGCATCTTAAAGGGTGGGACACACTAGTGCACCATCATTTAAAGATGCATTATTGTGGAAAAACAGATACCTACAACAATGTTTACATTTTAAAAACATTAGCTTCCATGTCTATTTTATAAATGTACCAATTCTTATTTTAGAAATGATGTCAATGTGCTTCAGTTTGAACATTTCACTGTGCAACAATGACTCATGAGCACTACATTTTAAATTTCTACGATCACCACATTTTAAAGTTTTCATCTATGGCATGCCTGATTTGTATGAATTCACTAATACACCTACAATATAAACGCATGGGTAAATTGAGATCATTGATGCACAATGATATGGTTAGATAATAAATAAATAAACTAATTTTTCATTTTTATCATCGATCATTGCTTCCACCCCTCCCTGCAAGCAATCATGCATTGTTTCCTTATACCCCTAGCTCATTGTCCCTTATTAAAAATAAATTGATTCATTTTTCATTTTTACCATCGATCATTGCTTTCCCCTCCCTACAAGCCATCATGCACTTTTGCCTTGTACCCCTAGCTCATTGTCCCTTATTAATGAATTATTATATTTGGTAAGAAACATTCAACCACACTATGTTAAAAAAAAAACAATTTTAACTTAAAAAAAACTACAAAATTATTTATTTTTATGAACATGCCTCCACGATGAAGAGACTCTAAGTAAACTTTATTTACATTTTGATGTATTTTTCCACTTTTAATAAATTATTATCCTTTTTTCATTAAAAATAAATTGTTTTATTTTTTTCCATTAAAAAAAGTTTTCATGGTGTGCTTAAAGTACGCATTCCCTATTAATGCTTGTATATATCATAGGCGCAACATGTTATTTAAATTAATGCACTAAAATGGTGCATGCAAGAAAATGCAACACACCAAGGAATATGATATTAGTGATTTGCATTTATTGTATACCCATGATGTGTTATTTGATGACATAGAGCACTACTTGGTGGTGCATCGAATCCATAGCGTCTTCATATCTATTAGACCCACCGATGCATACAATAAGCTACAACTCATAGATAGAAGATGCATACAATAAGCTACAACTCATAGATAGAATTTAATAGGTGTATTCTAGTTTATTTTATGTGATTAATGCTCTTTAAAATGAATAGTCACAACATGTCTTGTGCTTCAAATCCATGTCAATGCACTATCAACAAGGAAAAAAAGGCTTGCAAAGGCGGTGCGTTTACCCACCAATGTGCCACTGTACATAAAATGTAATACACTCATAAAAATATGTCATTGCATTTTATTACATGCCTCCATCTATTATATTCTATGAATAGATGTTTCAACTATATTTATATTTATATTCTATGAATAGATGTTTCAACTATATTTATATTTATATTCTATGAATAGATGTTTCAACTATATTTATATTTATATTCTATGAATAGATGTTATTACATGCCTCCATCTATTATATTCTATGAATAGATGAACAATGTAATTTAAATATTTGAGCATGCAACTAACAATGCACTTTAAAATATGTGTTGCAGTACAATTGACACCATATATACTAGCATATATTGAAGCGGGGAAGGGAACGTCGAAAAAAAGCTAACTAACATATCTTTTATCATCATAATGTTTAGTGTAAATGTTTTAATTCTAAATATCATCTAAGGCTATTTGGTACTCATATATTGAATCATAATTTGATTTGCAAATGAAATAAATTAGAAGGTAACTTTTATTATCATGGCTAATTATTAGTAAATACAAAATCATGTGATTAATATTAATTAGCATTAATTTTACAGTAATCTTTCATAAGATAAATTACATATATCTTCTCAAAATAGGAAAGACCTATACATTCCTCGCCTTATCTTCTAATTACATTGGAAAAGACTAGACTAGTGCTTAAAAATATAGACAATTGATACAAATAATATTGATATTTGCAATTTTATCATCTAATTAAACATTGCATGTATATAATTATGTTCAAACTATAGAAGAAGCTACAACTTTGTGACCTTAACTATGGCATAAGAGAATCTTAGGGGTAGAGTAGTGATCAATGATGCATATTTTAACATATAGTATTAGACATAGGAAGTATCTTTCATTTTTGCATCGCATTCATAGGAAAATATTGAGGCAATGTGCAATCCTTATGTAGTTGTGGTGTATGACAATGCAATGAAGGTGTGTTGCTTCATTACCCACTGCTAACAATATATCATATCTAATAATGTGTCCCCTTTCCACGTAGAGCGAGAGAGACATCAAAGGCTTCAAGAGAAGCAGATAAAATCCAAGCTGCCAAAACCAATGAAATATATTATTTGTAAAAACCAAGGGAACAACATACACCAAAACCAATGAAATAGATTATTTGTAAAATGTGTTAATGCACCGAATTAACAAATTAATCGCCATTCCCATGATTAAAGATCTCTAATAAACATTATTTCCTAAGTATTCTGATATTATCTAATTTCCCCCTTGAAATTCATGGTCCATGGATATATTATTGAAATTGAAAATCACGGTTCATAGATACTTGAATGAGGTTGAAATTCTTTATTAATATTAATATCACTATTGAATTTGAAATTTTTTATTAACATTTGTGGGAGGGGAAATTCTATAAAGATTAATAAAATTATATATGAAAAAACAAATTTTCTTTTAAATGACATTTATACTGTATTTTGAAATTCTTAAAAATATTTAATATAATTACTAGATCAATATTTCATGAGCTATACTAATAAAGACTAATGGTTTACCCCATTTATTAAAAGGATTTTCTATTATGAATAATTTAGAAAGAAATTATTGGTAAATATGACCAAATCAACATGGCACACTCTT